>JBBPJO010000538.1:0-10747 GCA_038088815.1 Boletus nobilissimus | reverse complement strand
GTCTAGTAGAGAGAATAGGGCATTTGAACTTGACCACAGCCTTCATACCAGGTTTCTTCAAGTGAAGACAGACTGGGTTGGTGGAGAGGGGTTGGCTGATGATATTGGTGAGTGCATTGGTTACTTGCACCACATTTTCAGCCCTGCCTGAGGTAATAAGATGTTGAGCCTGGTAAATGATGGGAGGGAAAAGCTTGGAAGGACAACCCTAATGACTTTGGGAAGGGTAGAACATCTCTTGGAATGAAGTTTGGATATGGCAGAAGGGCTTACACCAGTTTCCCTGGCAATAGATTCACCAGAGTGACCAGCATCAAGCATAGAAAGGATTGTGATTTGTTGGGTAAGAGAGAGGAATCTAGCTATGTAGGAATTGGGAATCCAGAGGTGTGTGAATCATTTCAAGCTCAGACATGTTATTTATATGTATATCTTTGTTTGTATGCACAAACAATGCCAAACAATACATGATCTCACTGAGTTCCTACTTGTCAATTGAAAAGTGAAAAAACCCTTTCCATGGTATTGCTCTTTTAAAGTGGCCATATCTCCATAGAGTGTGAACCAAATCACATGAACTAGGGGTCATTTGGTAGCCAAGAGTATGTACTATTTCTGACCCCACCAAGGCTAAGCATGATTCCCACAGTGCTTGGTGGTGTGCTTCACGCACCACCATCCAGGTTAGTATGGAAAGGGTTTTTGGAGTCACTGTACCTATATGTGGCGATAACCAAGGATCCATATTCATGGGATCGAATCCTGTTACTGAAAAACGTAACAAACACGTGGACATTAAATGGCACGGTGTTAGGGAGTTCATCCATGAAGGATTGGTAGAACTGTTCTTTATCGAAGGGGCTCACAATCCCGCCGATATGTTCACCAAGAACCTTGGACATGTCAAACTTGATCAGTTCAGATCGCAACTCGGGCTAGTCTTCTACAACGAACCCATAGCACCTTAATTGAGCGCTCTCTTCGCTTATGCACCTTATACCGGCAGCTAAGCGAGGGGGAGTGTTGATCGAGCACCATGTAGTAGCTCTCAACGCTACTTGTAATACTTACTAGTAGTAGTGTAGTTTACCATACAAGGAAATAGTCACATGCCACATGTAGTATATAAGTTAGAACTCAGTCGTCTGAGTTCGAATAACATCTTGTGTTCTTACCACAACCATCGCTTGCAGCAACATCCGCTAACCCCTTGGTGAGTGTCAGGTATTCCTCTACCACACACCTGTTGCTTCAACAAGCCTCATTGAGGTCTCCAAGGCGTTGTTCTAGGGCAGGGAGGAAGGTCTTCGTTCCTAAAGATGGATAAGCTCTCGGCTCGTATCCCATCATCAAACTAAAAGGGGTCTTTCCCGTTACAGAATGGACGGAGGAGTTGTGGCAATACTCCACCATTGGTAATAGGTCCGACCATCGGGTGGCATCTCCTTGGCAGAAGATCCGAAGATAGGTTTCCAATTCCTGATTGACCTGTTCTGTCTCTCCGTCGGTCTGTGGATGGTAGGCGGAGGAGAGGAGTGGATCATAATCCAGAAGCCTCGCTAGTTCTAGAGTGAAGGCTGAGGCGAATTGCGGACCGTGGTCCGAGATAACCTTGTCGTGGAGTCCAAAGTGGGGAAAGACTTTTTCGAAAAACAGTTGTGCGATGCCCTCGGCGTCCGCACTCTTATGAGTAGGGGTGAAAATTACCCCCTTTGTAAGGCCATGGTCGACCACGACCATAACCAAATCAAAACCCTTAGACGGCGGCAAGTCCGTGATGAGATCGACAGACAGACATTGGAAGGGATGGGAGGAAGCGACCGGAAGGGGGGTGAGAGGCGGAACAGTGGGGTGTGTATTGACCTTGTTGGCTTGGCAAGTCGCACATCCCTGGATGAAGCGACGGACAAATGTGGTCAAGCCAGGCCACCAATAGTCACGTTGTACCTGATTGACAGTTCGGTAATAACCGCCATGACCCCCCGCAGGCGAGTCATGGATGGAATGGAGGGGGTCGTTTCAGTGGGCCTCGGGCACGTAGGCCCGATCCTTGAAGTAGAGTAGGCCGTCGTCAAAGCGCCAGTCGTGGATGGTAGAACGAGGGATTCCCGAGGTACCCTCATGCAACTTGCGGAGTTGGTCAATGACGAAGCCATCGGTGGAGCAAGAGTGCTCGATGGCGTGTCGGAGGTCTGTGTCAATTCGTTTTAAAAATAGCTCTCCAGGGAGAAGGGTAACTTCGGCATTGTCGTCCGAAGTATCCAGAGCGTCTTTCCGGGAGAGCGCGTCCGCGGGGGCCATATTATTCCCCGGCACGTGTTGGAACAGGAGGTCGTAGTCCTGTAACGTCAATAGCCATCTAGCCTGCCGCCTAGAGAGCTTCCGTGGATCTTTAAAGTAACACAGATTCTTATGATCTGTGAGAATAGTTACGGGCCAGTTGGTTCCGGTGAGGTAGTGGCGCCACTCCTCGAGTGCGCATATAACCGCTAGAAGTTCGCGGTCATAGATGTCATAGTTTCGTTCCACCAGTGAGAATGTTCGGGAAATGTAGCAGCAAGGGTGTAAGTCGCCATTGGCGTCCTTCTGCATTAGTACGCCTCTGGTAGCTGTCAATGAGGCGTCCATCATGACATAGAATGGTTTGGAAGTATCCGGCATTGTGAGTACGGGTTTTGAGGTGAAGGCCCGATGGAGGAGGTCGAAGGCCTGTTGTTGCTCGTGCGTCCAGGACCACAGCTGCCCTTTCTTTGTTAAATCCAAGATCGGCCTGGCAATTTCCGAGAAGCTCGGAATAAACTTGCGGTAGAAGTTGCAGAACCCTATGAAGGAGTGGACTGCGCGAACCGTAGTAGGTGGTTCCCAGGTAGCGATTGCCGATAGCTTGGTAGGGTCCATTGCGATGATACCCTCTTGGACAACCATCCCTAGGAATTCAACCGAGGATGCGTCGAACGTACATTTTTCTAATTTGAGGCCAAGACGGTTGTCACGCAACCATTCCAGAACTCGCCTCGTCCGTTGGGGATGTTCATTAAGATCCCTGGAATGGATCAACATATCATCCATATAGATGATCAACCATCCTTCCGCTACCATATCCTTGAAAACGTAGTCCATGAACGACTGAAAAGTCGCAGGACTGTTGCAAAGGTCGAAGAACATAATGAGAGGCTTGAAGAGGCCAAAGGGCGTGATGAACGCCGCCTTCCAAGCGTCTTTGGTCTTGATCTGAACATTATTATACCCCCAATGGATGTCCATCTTCGTGAAATGACGGGATCCCTTGAGCTGGTCCATCAAATCGCCAATGAGAGGAAAGGGATAGGCGTTTTTGATGGTGTGCTTGTTGAGATATCGATAATCTTGGCAGGGGCGAAGATTACCGTCCTTTTTAGACACGAAGAAGAATGGGGAAGCCATAGGAGAGTTGGAGGGGTGAATACATCTGGCTTTCATGTGTTCATTGATAAATTCTTTACATGCCTCTCGCTCTTTAGGGTTGAGCGGGTAGGCCTTTGCAACCTTGGGTAGGAAAGAGTCATCTAGATCTATGCCATGATTGAACAACTGGTAGGGCGGAAGGGGACCATCGTCCTTCTTTTGGAAGACGTCCTCAAAATCTCAGAAGTCCCGCGGGAGTTCCGTCTTGGTCTTCTTCGCATCTTGAGCAAGAGAAGTCGAAATTGTAGTTTTTCTAATGGAAGGTCCGGTTGGCTCTTCGTCATCTTCCTCAACATCTATGAGCGCCGGTATCTCTTCCCGCTGTGTGGTCGGTTCCACATCAGGTACCTTCAGATGAACTTCTCTGGTCTTTGCTGTTAGTATAGGGTTGACGTTATGCTTCCACCACAGAGCTCTTCGTCGCCGTAATTTGTTCATCTGGCATTTCTTGTTGAAGATGTTTAGAGTGTGGGCCTCGGCCACAATGTCTTCTCGATTCCACGTGCATTCCCGTCTGGTCAGTTCCGGATCATGGAGACGGATGGTTCCTGTACTCCAGTCGACCTCCGGATTGTTGTCACGGAGCCAAGGGAGCCCGAGGATGATCTCATCCTTGCCACAGTCAATAACAAGGAAGTCTCGGAGTTCGGTGGTTTCTCCGAGTTGCATTAGCACCGATGCCTGTTTTCGTATCAGGCCGTTTTTATTGGGGGATCCATCGACATTGCTTGCTTGAAGCGGGATCTTTAGTTGCATAGTAGGGATGTCGCAAGCTACCACGGTAGCGTAGTCGATAAAACAACCAGTTGCCCCAGAGTCGATGAGGGATTTTGTGTCAACGCTTTTGAACGCAGTTCGGTCAGGTGGGTAGAGGGTGACGGGAATAGATATGGATTGGGATGAACCACCTGACACGAATACTGGAGATAACCTATGAGAAAATTTAGCAGGAGATGACGTTGACCCATCCCTGCTCTTCAAAAATCCTTGCCGCAGGAACCGGAGATACTCCGTATGTGGTTGGACAGGTCGGTTCCCATTCCAGGTCACGTGTCCTGGTTGGTTCCAGGTATCTCACATGCCTCTTCCCCTTCTCTCACCGCCTTTACCACTTTGATTCCGTGTTTGACTGTGTTTCTCGTGGCGGTCTCTTGAGAAGAAGGTTGTGGTCCAAGCCCCATCCCCTGACCCTGGGGAGTAGCTGTGTCCGCGTCCACCCTTGACTGGACAGATACTTCATTGGGGTACATGCCTGGTGTTTGTTCCAGGGTTTCCTCTGAGGTGGTTTCCCAGAGGTCCGCCGGCGCGATAGCAGAAAATCGGTTGTTCCATGGTCCAGATCGTACAGCCCTGGCTCATGGTGCTGCCCTGATCGCTTCCCTTTGGCACTCTTGGTAAGTGGCCATTCTTACCTCAGCCATGGCCTGGTAGCCAGCCTCCTTGTCCGTGGACGAGCTGCCCTCCCCGAAAGCAGTTTTGAGGATCTTAATTGCGGCACCTTTCTCGATGCTTCCCATTTCCTCTAGGTAAGCCGAGAGTTCATCATCCTCCTCCTTGGTGGTGGTGGCTCGTGCCCATCGTTGCAGGACTTTGTAAGTAGGACGTGCGGTATGTCTGGAGGATGTGGTTGGGCGGGGACGTGAGTTGGACCAGTCAGTTCCGGTTCCGTGGTGGTTGGAAGACCTACAGCCAACCTTGTGACAGATAAAGCATTTATTGCTCCGCATATACTCAGTGCGCTGAGTTGGCGACAGACGCACGGCATCTACATCCATCACGTACGGGTCCTTGTGCGATCGAGAGGAAGGTGCCGGGATATGTGGTACACCCTTTCGAAGGTCCCCAATTCTCCGCAATTGTTGCGAGAACTGGCCAGCTTTCTTAATCCAATCCTTGTAGTCGTCGGGGATCTTTTCGCAAGACAAGATCATCGTTGCAAGTTTAGGAGAGAGGCCTCGGATGAACCACTCCACGAGGGCGTGTTTGTCGGAGATGAGGGACTTCTCGGTGAGAAGTTGGAATTCCGAAGCGTATTTGGCAAAGCCATCGCTCCAGTTTCCATCCGTGTCTTTTCCGGCAGTCTGGTGAAGTTTGGAGAGGTCGATCCTAGCCTTGGCGGCTACGTCGTAGGGGGAGAAAGTGGTCTCGAAAGCCTGTTTAATACAGTCGAAGGTCTTGAGTTCGTTTGGGATATGGGCATTTCCCAATTTCATCAGCCATCCTTCAGCGAAGGTCTTGCCATGGCCCTTACTGATCTTGTTAAGGAAGGTAAGGGATTTGGTCTTATCCGTGAACACCTTGTCGTTGATAGTGAAGTAGGCGTCCATAGTGAGGAGCCATCTGTTGGTGTCCTCTGCCTCCCCGGAAAAGTCCTCAGGAAGGCTGGCCTTTATTTCAGATACCATTTCGTTGTCTGCTAGAGCCGGGTCAATATCAATATCTTCCTCCACAGTCAGTTCTGGGCAGGAAGTCTCTGCACCAGTCGGTTCCGGGTCAGGATCGTGGAAAGTAAGGGGAGGATCCTCTTGGATGGGGGATTCAATGGAAGCCTGGGGGATGGCAGCTAATTCACAGATGGAAGGGAGAGCGTTGGTGTTCCACCCTTGAGACTGGTTGACTTCAGCTAGAGCCCTCTGACGTTCTTGGTATACCGCGATATACTCCGGAGAGGAGAATCTATCTGGGAGAACGAGATAGAATGGGTGATCGTCAGGTAGGAGGTGAAGTCTGGGGAGTCGAGGGGAGGAACGAGGTTGAGACATGGTGGGTGTTTCAGGAGTGGAGTCGGAGTCGGAGGGGACTCTGAATCTGCCTAGGCGAGAGATGGTGGGTAGGGGGAATGTCCTCTACGTAAAAGTAGGGACAAGGGGAAAAGCTAGTTCTTTTGTAATGCACAGTGTAGTAGTGACGTAGCATGCTGCAATACAAAGAAGAGTTCGCGAGTAATGAAATGGGAGCGAGCGACGAGTAGAGGAATCCTCGAGGAGCGATGCTGAACTTCGAGACAACGCGAAGCCTAAGCTGGTCTCACCTATCTAAACGTCGCTAGACTCGGTGGTCACTAGAAACTACACTGATATTGCGTAGAACTAGCTTAGGGAAATTACAGGAGGGCGAGAGAGCGCCCTTATATACGGTAGGCCCCTTCTAAATAAGGAAAGGATGCGCAGCATCCGCAGTAACTAGAATGTGACTCAATGCGCAGCATGTGAGTCGTAGTGAGTCACAACGAGTCAAGACGAGTCATAAGTAAAGGCTATGCTGCAGGCGGTGAAGTCCGAATAAGGCGACTGTGGCGGAACGGGAAGGAAGTCTAAATATGGTAAGGGCGGGGCACCATGTGAGACAGAACGGGAAAGAGATCGGGAAATGTATCTGGTATAATGGTGGACAACTCCATTACGAATACAACCGCATACGGCGAAGAGAACGAGACTAGAAGTCGAGTGAACGAAAAAGTGTAGTGAAAAAGTGTACTCCCTCGTAAACCGTAACATTACCCCCTTCCTATCGTCGAAGCACCTGCAAGACTATCAATCTACCTCCTCTCCTTCACCCCACCGTCCCACCTCTCACCCCTCTGCCGGTCGCTCCCTCCCGTCCTTTCCAATGTTTATCAGTTGATCTCATCACGGACTTGCTGCCATCACATGGTTTTGATTCAGTTATGGTCGTGGTCAACCATGGCCTTACTAAGGGGGTAATTTTCACCCCAACTCACAAGAGTGCGGACGCTGAGGGCGTAGTGCAGCTCTTCTTTGAAAAGGTCTTTCCCCGCATTGGACTCCACAATAAGGTTATCTCGGACCGCGGTCCACAGTTTGCCTTGGCCTTCACTCTAGAACTAGTGAGGCTCCTCAAGTATGATCCGCTCCTCTCTTCCACCTACCACCCACAGACCGACGGAGAGACGGATTGCGTCAATCAGGAATTGGAAACCTATCTTTGGATCTTTTGCCAAGGAGACGCCACCCGATGGTCGGACTTATTACCAATGGCAGAATTCTGTCACAACTCTTCCATCCACTCTGTAATGGGAAAGACTCCATTTAGCTTGATGTTTGGGTACGAGCTGAGGGCCTACCCATCTATAGGAACCACCACCTTCCTCCCCGCTTTAGAAAAACACCTTGGAGACCTTGATGAGGCTCGCAAGGAAGCCACTGCTGCCCATGAAAAGGCACAATGATACATGCATGAATGAGTCACATCCAAATTCAAACCTTGGAAAGCTGGAGATAAGGTATGGCTCGAGGGCCATAACCTGAGACTCCATTACCCTTCTCGAAAACTAGCCCCTCGACACAAGGGACCATTTGTCATTTCACCTGTTTCATACAAACTCTGACTGCCCAGCACGTGGAAAATCCACAACACCTTCCATGCATCGCTCCTAACTCCCAATCGGGAAACCGCGGAACACGGACCAAACTTCATTCTGCTTCCGCCAGACATAATAGATGGGGAAGAGGAATTTGAAATTGAACAGATCTTAGCCCGTTGGGGCTCCACTCAATGCCATCACTATCTTGTTTCGTGGAAAGGATACCTGTCCGCTGAAAACACCTGGGAACCTGAGTCCAACTTAGGACATGCTGTGGGCCTCTTAGACGAATATAAGGCTAGGGATCCAATTGCCTTCCCTCCTTAAAACCCTCAATTCCTCACTTGCTTTTGAGTTGAGCCCTAGCTCCTCCATCATCATCGCTATTCCTACCAAACTCTTGATGTCCTCCTCATCACTTAATGCAGTACCCTTCCAACTACCAGTCCATATCCACCGTCTCCCAGACCGCTCCTGACAAATCCTCTTTGCTTCTGCATTGGAGAACCCCACTATCATCCATGCCTTATCGTGCCTACCCACTTATAGAGACAGCTCAATTCTCCAATCTTTGGGAATCATCTTTCATACGTACACCACTGGACAGACACTCCATGCCCAGCTCTTTCCAGATGGGACCCTGCCTCTCTACACCGCTGCCATGGAACAGGCAATCCATGCCTCTAGAGACGCCATCCTTGATGCCTTCCATGACCACGGATTCTCTGATGTCCTCTCTGCGGTACATACCCCCTTGTTCATGCATGTTCTGCGACCCATCATCAACACTCTCCCCACCCATCTATGAACTTACTACCTGGACGACAACCCAGATCATCCCTGGGACAGCAACACTTGGGCCCGAAACCCAAGATGAACCATCTGGGATGACGACTCCACTGTCACCCCCACTTCCCCCTCGACCCCCAACTCCACATGCACAGCACCACTACCTGTCCCACCTCCAAACCCTCCCGCAGCTAGCAACGATCCTGGAGCCTGAAGTTCTGGTGCTGCTCCAGGACTTAGCAGCAATACTGTTCCCAGATCTCTCGCCACTCTCCCCGCAGACCACCCCAACATCCTCACTTTCCTTGCTACTGTACCCCTCCTCAGACAAGGGACCCCTACCCCAGAGCCCGAGCATGTACTCCCCACCCAAGAACATCCCACCACCCATTGTCCTCGTAAATTCAAACGAGTTAACACAACAGTTTCGTTCAGACTACCCAGCTCCTCAGCATGAGCTGTGGGCAAATGTCCTGAGGGACATCGAGGGAGACCAAGACAGGCAACTCCGTTCCCCACCTCCCATCACTACAACAAGGACTTCGCAGCGACGCCGTCGCCGTCGCCAGGATGTTCTTCCCGACCCATTGATGTAGACGCTATTCCGTCGATGCCATCCACTCCCTCTTGTCCGACCCTCAGCCACTGTTTCGTCTGTGGCCAATGGGGGCATCTTCGTGCAGATTGCGGGCATTATGAATGCCCCTTTTGTCGCATAACCGCCCCGGGGCATATACAGGCCTACTGCCCTCGTCGCCACTGTCAACTTTGCGGAGAGTTGGGACACTTGGAAGAGTTTTGCCCAACCCAATGTAATCCTCTCGACGACTACAACCTGATGGACTATGAAGTCAACAAGGGAGATATGGATTAAGGGTCTTGCAGGTGCTTCGACCGTAGGAAGGGGGTAATGTTATGGTTTACTGAGGGGTTACACTTTTTCACTTGATTCTTTCGTTCACTCGACTCCTAGTCGTGTTCCCTCACTGTATGTGGTTGTATTCATAATGGAGTCGTCCTCCATTATACCAGATGCATTTCCCGATTCTTCTCTATTTCTATCTCACACGGTGCCCCACCTATACCCATATTTAGACTTCCTTTCCTTTCCGCCGCAGTCGTCTTATTCAGACTTCACTGTCTGTGGCATAGCCTTGCTTTCTGACTTGTCATGACTCTTCGTGACTTGTACTGACTCTTATGCTGCACATCGAGTCATACCTTTGTGACTCACTACGACTAGAGGTGCTGCACATCATTTCCTTATGTAGAAGGGGTCTACCATATATAAGGGCACTCTCTCACCCTCCTGTATTTTCCCTAAGCTAGTTCTACCCAATATCAGCATTGTTTCTAGTGACCTCCGAGTTCAGTGAGCGCTTAGTCCATACCTGAATAGGAGAGACTGCTTAGGCTTCGCATCATCTCGAAGCTCGGCACTCAAACTACAAACTTCACTCATACCCTTGCTCTTTTCTCCGTCCTTGTTTGAGCTCAGTATCTTAGTATCGCAGCACACTATGCTGTGCGTTACAATGTCTGGATGTTGCAGGCATCATTCCTGGCATTCAAGACATTTACTACCACATCAACTTGGAGGTTGAGACGCCGGAGAGCAAGGTATGTAGTGCAATGTTGCATTATGTTGAATTTGTCAAATGAAAACAGACAATCACTCTACCTCCTCACCGCATCACTCCACCTCCTTGCCGCCACGTCATTCCTCCTCCTCACCACATCATTCCAACTCTGAATGGACAGACTTCAACATCTCCCTCTGCATGCCTGACTCTGATGACAGTGATGATCACATCTCTGATTCAGAGTGTGAGGAGGAACTTTGCATGTCGGCGAGTTGCACACTTCTTATACAAGCGCTGCCTTGTTCATTTCTGATCCAGCGTGGTGCACACAGCAATCTTTCCCCAAACATCTGGTTTCTCACAGCATCAGAGATCGTCAACTGGAGACTACATGCATTGACCACCCACATGCACATGTCGAGGACTCGGACTGGCTACTGAACTCACCACGCGTCACCGTCAAGCGTGAACGATTGGATTCAGATGCTGAATGGGTGTCGAACTCGCTGGATGCTGGCAACTGGAGAGCTTGGGGAAAATGTACTTGTCAGTAGATTACCAGTAGTATCCACACATCAATTTGTATTATAGTCGTCATGTCCCACCA
>JBBPJO010000537.1:0-10755 GCA_038088815.1 Boletus nobilissimus | reverse complement strand
GGCAAGCGAAAGCGCGGTATCAGAAACGCATGGCCTCTGTACCCGCAGCCCAAAGGATGGACGTTGTGTTTCAGCCCCAGGACATCGATCCTGATTTTAACAGGAGTCAGAACGCGTCTGCAAATCTCGCCAAGATGTTCGCGGATATCGTCGGGTGCGATGAAGTCATCAAGAAATTCGACAGGTACCAAAGGATTGCCAAGGCGATGAAAGACAAGGGTCTTGATATGCGTACCCAGATCCCCAGCAACTTTGTCTTCAAGGGACCACCCGGTGCGTAACAACCAGTAGAGGATCTTTAAACGACTCATGTAGAACAGGCACGGGAAAGACGACGACAGCGCGGAAGTTGGGTCAAGTGTACTATGACATGGGTTTCCTCGCTTCTAAGGAAGTGGTCGAGTGTTCCGCGACCGACCTGGTCGGACAATACGTTGGGCATACGGGACCGAAAACGAAGGGAGTGTTTGAGAAAGCTCTCGGCAAGGTGCTCTTCATTGACGAAGCTTACCGTCTGAGTGAAGGTCATTTTGCGAAGGAAGCGATGGACGAGATTGTAGGACTGATGACCCACGAACGATTCATGAACAAGCTCGTCATCATCCTGGCTGGCTATGACCAGGAGATGAACCAGCTGTTGGCGGTCAATCCCGGCCTCTCCAGTCGTTTCTCCGAGGAGATCGTCTTCCAGAATATGTCCCCGGCACAGTGTTTGGAACTCCTGGACAAGGACCTGCAGAAGAACCAGATCGTTGTTCCCGAACTTGGCGACGCGGCCTCATCTACTTACGCCACGATGCAACAAGTCATCACTCGGATGGCCGCGCTTCCTTCCTGGGGCAATGCACGTGATGTCAAGACACTTGGGAAGCGGTTGACTCAGAAAGCCTTTGCCAACCTAGCGTGTGGTGCGGCCGCAGCGTCTCTTTCGGCAGAAGAGACTCTGGGAATCATGACATCCATGTTACAGGACCAGGAGGCCCGGCAAAAGATGGCACACGCCGCACCATCTTCCAGCCTGATGCCCATGGCAAGCATGGATGGCCCAGCGCCGCCACCTTCAACGTCTGTATCGACGAGTCGGGCATCCAAACGTCCTCCACCCCCTCCACCTAAGCAACCTAGCTCAAAGAAACAGCGTCCCAAACCACTACCAGCATAAGCATCGACTCAGGAACAGCCTCCAGCTTACCCAGTTGCACAACGGGACGCTGGCGTGTCGGACGCTGTCTGGAATCGACTTCAGACGGTCATTGCGACTGAGGCAAAGGCCAAGAGAAAGGCTGCAGAAGAAGAACGGCGTCTCGAACAAGAGGTCCAGAAGGGTGAGCAACAGAAACAAGCTGCGCAAGCCCGGGCACTGGCACTGGAACGTGCTATGGCCGCGGCCAAGGACAATGTGGAGAAGCAGCGCGAGATCGAGCGTCAACTCGAAGAAGTGCGCCGTCGTGAGGCAGAGGTCAATGCGGCGAGGGAAAGAGCTGCTGCTGCGTTGAAGAAGAGACAACAAGAAGAGGAAGAAAAGAGGCGAAAGGCGCTAGAGATCCAGCAGAAGCTCAATCGGATGGGAGTCTGTCCTGTAGGGTATCAGTGGATAAGACAGGCAAGTGGGTACAGATGTGCGGGGGGTTCGCATTTCGTATCGCATGGCCAACTTGGGATGTAATCGTACAAGCTGTGGCTGTAGCGTGTTGTGTTTTCGTCGCAATCTCGGATGCCGCTGGCATCCGATACCAACTTGACTTCAACGTTCAACGTTCAGCGGCGGTGCAGATTCGATCCGAGATGGAGCCTGAACGTTACACAGGATGGCAGTCATCAATGATCGATGATTGGCGCCAGCGTGTTGCATATCGACATCATTTCAAGCGTGCTGTAGTATATAATTTCTTCCTCCCCGTCCTCCACTTCACGCTAGGCTCATCGGACGGTTTCTATCAGCGTCGGAATGTCTGGGAGCGACTATCAGCCCATGTACCCCCCCTCGCTGTTCAATACTTATACCATAGTGTTCGAGGGAGCCTCCATTGCATGCATCCTCTATGGCAAGTCATTCAGTTCTCGACTTCACCCGTCACTGACACGCCGTTGGTAGGGAGCTACATTGTTATTGCAGGGATAAGTCTGGCTCTGCTTCGGGAGAAGGGAAAGAAGTTCTTCCTAACCTACACCATCGTTCAACTCGTGCTCACCACCTTGTATTTCGCGATCCCGCGTTATACCATTCCAGCCCAAAGCCTTGCTATATTCAACATTGTCGGCCCGCACAGCCCTGCTGCATTGTCCCCGTGGCTCAGCATCACCGTCAACGTTGCATTTGTCTTGAATACTTGGGCTTCCGACGGTTTTCTTGTGCGTGTTTCGAACTTCACCTCAACACACAAAGCTGAATTGATCATTCAGCTCCATCGATGTTATGTCACTTGCGTACGACTTCCTCAGGGATATTGCGGTGAGAAGCTGGGAAACAAGTACGCACTTGTATACCCAATAACGTTCTACCTCGGCACCCTCGGTTCCTCCGTCGCTTGGCTCGTCGTGAGTTCCACCCCTGGCGCCGTTTACAGCACCCATACCATCCAAGTGGCCAACCTCTGCTACTGGTCCTTTTCCACCGTGATGACGCTTTGCGCATCCTGCCTTATATGCGCTCAATTCTGGAAGTACCAACGAGAGATCATGCAGGGCATCAAGTACAAGCGCCGCACAGTTCTCCAAGTGTACCTGGAGATGACGCTTGAGAGCGCACTCTTGTATACGGTATTTCTCCTCGTCACCTTGGTGTTGACTGTGTTGGAAAGCCCCCTCAAGAACGTGTTTTGCCCGGTGTTGGGCATGGCTCAGGTGGGTGTCACGGTTGTGTGTCATTTCGTGTCTCATCCATCTCCACTTTCACTCGATCGAATGGGTACTCAACGTCCGACTCTTCATGACAGTCGATTGCACCCGCGTTGATCATCTACCGGGTTGCGCGTGGGATCTCGCCCGATTCGGACGAGAGGTACACTGGCATGATAGGCGCTCTGCGATTCTCGCCCCGGGCCTCATATCCAGCAACACAGTCGGACCACCGGGACTCTTTCGATAGTTTCGGTCCCACGCATGCTTCGCTGGGTGAGGTCATGGCAGGAAGGGATGAGCCCGGGTCGGCTGTTCAAAAGGATGATCAGCGGAAAGGAGGGCGAGAGGACCACCAAGGTCCAAGTCCATAATCCTATGTAGATGTGGACTTGAAGGAAGGACTTGATGGCTACGCGAGACAAGCCAGCTCAGCCTCGTTGTCTATGTGTTTCAGCGAAGATCATTGCATTACCCATCATCGTGCGAATATCCCTGTCCCCGGAGTCCCGGACCCCGGCAACTGTATGCCACGAACAACCATTCAAAAAATGTGATGATCTGAATCAAAGGCCTACGCGATCAGCAAGACAGAGACCGCTATCTACGCCATCTTGTGCGGTGTCTCAGACCCGTGCTGAGTGCGCAGAAGGAGCAAGGGAACGAAGACATAGTAGCAAGACTTGGCTCCGACATGTCGACCGAATTTCCCTGTTCGATGCTTGCGCCTCGCTCTTGGACTCCGCAACACGACGCACCAACGAGAAGGCAAGGAGGAAATCGGATACGGCTTAGTGGACCAACTAGCTTGATATGCCAACAAAATCAACTTTGAAAGACATTCGACTCATCATCTATCACACACGGTAATGGAGCATCCCTTTTGACGAGATGAAAGCTGACCGAGAGGCTGTTCTTAGTGTAGCCTTGGTGTCGTTACGGACAACAAGTACCCGTGCGCACCCGTGCTTTCCTGGGGTGGCTCAAATCTGTACAGCGAAGATCATCGTGCGAATCTGCCGAGCGACCCGGGAAGAAGCGCTGCCTCGCTCTCAGTGAGTCGACGCCCACTCACAGTCTCACACTCACCTTCTCCTCACCATGAATCGCCAACAACAACTCACCAAACGCTTTCTTGACATACTCAACGGGTCTACAGACGTGGATCGCCACAAAGCTCACTTCCTTGAAGGACTTTCTCTCCAGGAAGATCCAGCAGCCTGCGTCAGCAACATTGTCGACAGTAGCCACGGACTTCCCGCTGTGCAACAGGCTATGCGCCATGACTTGAGCACGAAATTCATGAACGGGCTTGGCTCAAATGTAATCGACTACCTTCTCCGTGCCCACGAGCTAGGGGACGTACTCGACACTGTCCTTCTCCAAATCCTCGAACCCCCCATCTTTTGGAACAAGTTCTGTGACGAGTTCGAGAGGGGGAATCTAGACGAGCATGCGGAATCCGCATTTGCCCGGCTCCTTGTTCACCTCCTTAGGATGGAAAACAAGCATGCTTCCCGCTATCGTGACCGTGCCAAGCAACTTCCTATCCTCAACAGGCTCATCGACTCTGACTACCCAGAAGTCGAGGCAGCTGCCAACCTCATTAACGAGATACTCTCCACTGCCTCTGTCACTTCCGCTGCCTCCACGCCTGAGGGACCAGGTGGCCGTCACGACAACGACTTCATCAACTTTCGCGAGATCTCCATAGTTCCTACTTCGACCGAAGTGCAGTGCACCAAGAAGGCATTCTTTAGACATGCAGCGTTGCTCGACGACCCCAATGCCAAAGAAACTCGTATCGCAGACTACCTCGACAACACTTTCCGCCTCCTACGAGAGGATATGCTACACGAACTGAAGGACGAACTCCAGCCCATCCTAACCAAGGATAGCAAGAAGAGGGGGCCACGTGGAACTGTCATCGAGGGATTGAGTATCGCGGGCGTGTTTACAGGAACTGAAGATCAGAGGGCCCGGACTCGACACGGCATCATCCTTCAATGCAGCGGAGACTTCAAGATATTCCACGATGTCAAGGATAGCGACCGAAAGACCTTCCTCAAGACACATCCTCGGGGTTCAAAATTCCTAACCCATCAATCTTTAGCCTGCCTTATTGCTGATGGTCAGCTTCTCGCATTGGGAACCATCTTACGGGTGGAGGATTTACTTGCGAAGAAACTCCCTTCTGTGGTCATCCAAATCTGTGGTGAAGCTAGCTTCGTCAAGACGCTCCTCAAACTCAACGCTGCGAAAGACGTCAAGCTCATCCAGACAAACACAGCCATCTTTTCCTTCGAGCCGGTGCTCAAAGTACTTCAAACAATGAAAATCGTCCCATTGGCAGGGGAGATTCTGTTTTGGGAGACTGGGATTCCTATTTGCAGCCCTTCAGCTAGTATCCCCCAGATCACTGTCCCTCTAGCTAGAAACCCGTCAATGGATATTCAGTCATTGCTCAGGACACCGACTTCAATCAAACTTGACGGTGCACAAGCCAGCTCATTACTTGCCGGTCTTAATCAGAGGGTTGCGCTGATACAAGGCCCTCCTGGTACGTTCTCGTTCGGTCTGGTTGTGGGACTCTTGTAACCGGCATGCATATAGGGACTGGTAAATCGTTTATTGGCGCCCTTCTTGCCAAAGCCCTGCACGATTTCACTGACCAGACGATTCTTGTTGTCTGTTACACGAACCATGCGCTCGATCAGTTCCTCGAAGACCTACTGAAGATTGAGATTCCAGATTCAAGCATCGTGCGTCTAGGAGGGGGCGCCAACGCTACCATTTCTCACCTTAGTCTGAAAAAGCAGACCAAGGCGAAGCATACCCGCTCGAATGCGGAATGGACCATCATTGACACTTTGAAGTCGAGAGCGGAGTTTCTGCGTAAGGAACTCGATACCAAGTTCTCGAGTTTTCTTGCCTCTGGAATAACCCTGGAGGATATGCTCACTTACGTCGAGTTCGAGGACTCGGACTACTTTGATGCATTCCAAGTGCCCGAGTCCACGGATGGGATGGTTCGCGTGGGAAAGAATGGAGACGTTGTTGACGCAACATACCTCATCTCTCAGTGGTCCCGCGGACGGGACGCCGGGATATTTAAACAGGAACCCCGTATCCTTGATGCCACAACAATATGGTCCATGCCCCAAGCGCAACGTCAGCAGAAGTTGGCGGATTGGAAGTTGGCTATCAACCGGAGCATCGTTGACGATGTCTGGAAGCTTGCAAGAGACTTTGACGAGTGTCAAGACGAGCTCTCGCGCAAATTTAACGAGTCTGAGGTCGCGTTACTCAAGCAGAAACGGGTCATTGGCTGCACTACGACGGGGGCAGCAAAGTATACCGAAGACATCAAGGCCGCGTCACCTGGCGTATTGCTCGTCGAAGAAGCAGGCGAGATTCTCGAGAGTCATGTCATTACCGCCCTTGGGAAAGACACGGCTCATATGATACTTATCGGGGATCACAAGTAAGTTGTTACCCCTGCTTTCGTTCAGTTGTTGACTGGTTATCGTTTGCAGGCAGCTTCGACCAAAGGTGAACAATTACGAGCTGACGGTCGAGAAAGGGGAAGGATATGACCTGAACAGGTCTCTCTTTGAACGTCTTGTTCTCAAGGGATTTCCCCATGTCACCCTTATCGCCCAGCATCGAATGCGCCCAGAGATCTCTGCTCTCATCCGTGCATTGACCTACCCCGGGCTCACCGACGCACCAAAAACCCAGAACAGAGCCAACATTCGTGGAATCCAGAGCAACGTTGTCTTTGTCGATCACAGTCAGTTCGAGGATGATGAGACGCGAATCTCTGACCGTACGGATGGTGGTTCGCAGACATCGAAACGAAACCAGTTCGAGGTGGACATGGTCATGAAAATCGTCCACTACCTTGTTCAACAGGGTTACGGCAGTGAGAATATTGTCCTCCTTACTCCGTATTTGGGACAGTTGTCGGCACTCCGCGAGGCTCTCAGAAAGGACGCTGACGCTATTATGAACGAACTTGATTCGCGAGAACTCGCCCGTGTAGGGTTGTTGGCCTCGCCGACGCCGACGCCGCACGCCAAGACTCAGAAAACCCGTATTCGACTGGCAACCATTGGTCCGTACAATCTTCGTCTATCCTTGACCAATCTATTCACGATAAGTGTCCTAGATAATTACCAAGGCGAAGAAAGCGATATCATAGTTGCAAGCTTGACCAGATCAAACTCTCATGGCGCAATCGGATTCATGAACTCTCCAGAGCGTCTCAACGTTCTGATTTCTCGTGCACGTGATGGACTCATCCTAATTGGCAACTCCCAAACTTTCAAAGCGTCCAAAACAGGCGGGGAGTTGTGGACAAAATTCTTTGGTCTCTTGCGCAATGGTGGCCATATATACGAAGGCTTTCCCATCAAGTGCGAACGGCATCCCACAACTACCGCCTTGATCGGGTCACCTGCCGAGTTTGACATCTTGGCGCCTGATGGTGGGTGTGCGGAACCATGGTAAGACTACTTGTACTTTGGGTTTTTGTTTGGAGACCTCACGTACGTCGTACAGTGGTTCGCTGCTCAGTTGCAAGATTCATACGTGTGCGAAAAGGTGCCATCCACTCAGACTGGGACCAGGTCAACCGGATGCCCACACGACGATGCCTTGCAGCCACCTCTTCACTGTGCCGTGTCCAGCGAATGCACACCAGTTGAAGTGGAAGTGCTCCCAGAAACGACCTGAAACATGCGCGTCTTGCGAGAAGGAAGCAAAGCGTCTCGAGAAACAAGCCAGGCTCGAACTCGAAGCGCAAGAGCAACGAGAAGCTGCACAACGTCAACACGAAGTAGAAATGGCGGTGCTCGAAGCTCAGTTGCAGCTCGAGAGGGACAAGGTAGCCGATGTCCAATCTGCCAAAGACAGGGATAATGAGAAGCGGCAAAAGCAAAAGGAGATCGAGGATGCGAAGAAGCGGTTGAAGAACGCTGCGAAACAGGTTGGGCATCAGGCGGCGGCGGCGGCAGGAACCGGGAATGCGAGTTCAGCTCCACCCCAGTCTACGCCTCCCACGTCAAGTCCATCTCAGGGCAGTGCAAATGATCCCTCTTCACATTCGCAGAGCTCCCCTTCAACCCCGTTGCGTCCTTCAGTACCATCCCCTGCTCGAGATGAGTGGGAACGCCAGAAGCGTGTCGACGGCATACAGAACGATGCCATAGACAAGATCATGGATCTGACAGGGCTCGAACAAGTCAAGGAGCAGATCCTGAGGATCAAAGCAAAGATCGACACGATGAAGCGCCAGGGTGTTCCCCTGAACAAAGAACGCCTTAACCTCGTTTTGCTTGGCAATCCTGGGACAGGTCAGCTACAGTTAGCGTCTCACTCATTTACTGATGTCGCTCTTAATCAGGAAAAACCACGGTTGCGAGGTTGTATGCGCAGTTTCTGGAATCTATTCAAGTCTTGCCTGGGGACGCATTTTTAGAGACGACAGGGTCCAAGTTGTCCTTTGAAGGCGTCGGAGGCGCGCAGAAGCTGATCGACCAAGCGCTTCAAGTCGGCGGAGGAGCTATCTTTATTGACGAAGCCTACCAACTTACGAGCGACAATTCTGGAAAGCAAGTCCTCGACTTTCTCCTTGCTGAGATGGAGAATAGGGTGGGAACGCTCATCTTTGTCCTGGCGGGATACAACAAAGAGATGGAGAAGTTCTTTGAACATAACCCCGGCTTACCGAGTCGCGTTCCATATCGACTTCAGTTTGCCGATTATACGGACACAGAGCTGATGACGATGCTCGAAGATTTGATCCTCAAACGATACCAGGGAAGAATGGTGATCGAGGATGGTATCCGTGGTCTCTACTGTCGCATTGCTGTCAGGCGTCTCGGCCGTGGACGGGGTGTACCAGGTTTCGGAAATGCTCGTGCACTGCAGAACATGTTTGCAAAGGTCTGCGAGCGTCAAGCAGAACGTGTCGAGAAAGCACGTAGGGTCGGAGCCGCTGCGGACGATTTCTATATGACGAAAGAAGACCTGATTGGACCCGATCCGTCGCAAGTCATTCCAAATAACGCGGCATGGGCAGAGCTACAGGGACTGATTGGACTCGAGTCTGTCAAACAGTCTGTGCACAACTTTTTTGCGCTCGTCGAGACCAATTACCATCGTGAACTGGAGGAGAAGGAGCCGCTTCAGATGTCGTTGAATAGGGTCTTCCTTGGCTCTCCGGGTACAGGCAAGACGAGCGTTGCCAAGTTGTATGGTCAGGTCCTTGCAGACCTGGGTCTCCTGAGCAATGGGGAAGGCAAGTGGACAGTCATGAGCGACTTTCCTGAAGAACTCACACATTTGCTTGTCCTTTCAGTCGTCACGAAGAACCCCTCGGACTTTGTAGGCGCGTACTTGGGACATTCGGAAAAAAATACAAAGGCTATTTTGGAGAGCACTCGAGGAAAGGTGCTTGTGATTGACGAGGTGAGTGTATGCTATTCATATCCGACGCAGATGACCCGTGAACTCGTACGCCAGGCCTATATGTTGTACAGTGCCAAGAGTGGCGGACATCAAGATTCGTTCAAGACTACTGTAATTGATACCATTGTCGCTGAAATCCAGAGTGTACCTGGTGAAGATCGATGCGTGCTGCTTCTCGGCTACAAGGAACAGATGGAAGAGATGTTCCAGGTACGTCCGCCGTGTTTGTTACCAGTTTTATTTCTAACTCCATATCGGTGTAGAATGTCAATCCAGGTCTAGCTCGCCGCTTTGCCATCGAGAACGCATTCAACTTTGAAGATTTCACTGAACCACAGCTAATGCAAATCCTCGATTACAAGCTCAAGAAGCAGGATCTTACCGCCAACGACGATGCAAAACAAGTCGCACAGGATCTTTTGAGTCGCATGAAGGATCGTCCCAACTTTGGTAACGCAGGCGAGGTAGAGAATTTACTCGGCCTAGCAAAGGACCGGTATCAGAAGCGGATGTCGTCTGTACCTCCTCACCAACGATCCGACGTCATCTTCGAACCCCAGGACTTTGACCCCGACTTCAACAGAAGCCAGAATGCGTCCGCAAACCTGGCAAAGTTGTTCGAGGATGTCATCGGATGTGACGAAGTCGTCCAGAAACTCGACAAGTACCAAAGGATTGCACGGACGATGAAAGCCCAAGGGCTTGATATGCGCAAGCAGATACCGAGTAACTTTGTTTTCAAGGGACCGCCGGGTGAGTACATTGGGAACTAAAGCATGGAAACGTCTTGATGTTTTCTCGACGATCAAGGTACTGGGAAGACGACCACCGCGCGCAAGCTGGGCCAAGTGTACTTTGATATGGGGTTCTTATCCTCCACGGACGTGATAGAGTGCTCGGCGTCTGACCTGGTCGGACAGTATGTGGGACACACAGGGCCCAAAACCAGGAAGCTCTTCGAGAAGGCGCTGGGAAAGGTACTCTTTATTGATGAAGCGTACCGCCTCGGCCAGGGGCAATTTGCACGAGAAGCGATGGACGAGATCGTCGATATAATGACCAAAGACAAGTTCATGAACAAACTGGTCATCATCCTTGCTGGATACGACGACGAGATGAACAAGCTTTTGGGAGTCAATCCTGGCCTTTCGAGTCGCTTTTCCGAGGAGATACATTTCAGTAACATAACGCCGGACCAATGTCTTACTTTACTTGACAAGGACCTTCGCAAGAGCACCATCGTCGTCACCGAGCTGGCGAACCCTGGTTCGCCAGAGTATCAACAAATGCGAAACATTGTCTATCGCATGTCTATTCTACAGTCGTGGGGAAATGCTCGCGACATCAAGACGCTCGGGAAACGCATGTTTCAGCAAGCGTACGCCAACGCTTCCAATGGTGGACAAGTAATGCTCTCTGTTATTGAGGCCATCGACATCATGC
>JBBPJO010000536.1:0-10788 GCA_038088815.1 Boletus nobilissimus | reverse complement strand
GCGAGACGCGCATCGTTGATCATGGTAAAGATCGCGCCGCTTACTGGAGTAGAGCAAGATGTTCCGTAAACAAGTACGAATTCGCCATCGACCTGGAAGCATGTCAGTCCGATCATGTCACCAATGTAGATAAGGATAGGCGACGCACAGCAACAACATAGTTTGCTCCGTTGGCAGAAATGTCAGGCAAGGCACGAGACTGTTTATGTGTCAGCCACTGCTACCTCAAGGGAACAAAGTATACCTTTCCGGTCGAGTTCCAGATGTCGGCGGGGTAATCGGGACGATAGTGTGTCAAGTAGGACTCAACAGCCGTCTTCTGATAGTCGGGCATTGCAAAGTAGTTGCTGAATCCACCACCTGAGAAGATGACCTCCTCGCAAGCCGTCTCAGGCTCGTAGACTGAAGATCCTGGTGGGACCATGGTGGCGCCAACGGAAGTGACATAAGGGCAGGTTCCGGGAAAAGTTGGATTGAATATCTTTCCGTCGGCAGTTTGAGTTCCTACCCATTGGTGGGAGTCTGAGAACAAGCGGGTGCAGGCAGAGGGGTACACGAACCATTGGGGTTTAAGCAGAGATTACCGTGGCCGGCGACACCGAAGTCACCAGAGCTGTAGAGGATCGTGATACCCATCAAACCGAGTTTCGCATATTCAGAGCACTGCCGTGCGGTATAGAACGGTGAGAGGTCGGCTTCATTGTACCCGTACGATGTCGAGATGACGTTGGCAGGCGTGACAGTTCCGCATGCCTCAGGACCTTGGCGGAAGTAGGTTGACCGGGAAAGTACATTGTAAACATGCACTGACCTTTGAATCCACCTTGATTCGGATCAGGGTAAGTGGCGTCTTGATTCGGGTCGTCACCACCCCCATAGTAGCAATAAGCGCCATCGAGAGCATCGAGAAAGTTGTTAAATGAAGCACCTAAAAGACATTAGTTTCAACGTGATATAATGATCTCTCAATAACTAACCCTCCACAATATCACCAACCTGGTATAATGTCACCGTTTGCGATGGCCCGACGAGGCCCATACCATATTGGAGATCAAGGTCGGATTCTCCGTTGAATTCAAACCCCTGATCCTGTGTCTGTGCATAACCTGAGCGAAATGTGAGACAAATTCACAACTTCATACAGCGTACACCCACCTCCATCGATCGAGACCAAATCTGGTGACTTCCCATAAAGATCAGGAGAGAAGTTCCCGAAGAACATGTTCAAATCACTCTGGAGATAAGCCTCTGGGGTGTATTCCACTACAATCGATGGCTCGAGATGAGATGTCACAGGACCAAGTAGTCACATACCAATTCCATAACTGTTCGACCTACTCGAAGGCACGGTCACCTCGACGCCGTAGAGCGCGCGCAAGCAGTCGAGCGTAATGAATTGGTCGCACGTCGAAAGGTCAGAGGGTACTGCCGCTTCCAGCTTTCCGGATGTCTTCGGACCAACTCCGGTACCTGGCTGACCGATGGACCGAGCAGGCCCACTGCCCCCACGACGCGTCAACTTGGCATCAAAGTGTACACTCGGGGTCACGAAGTCCACGTGGGGGACAATATGAGCTGGGAGATGGTACGCGTCACAGGCTGTGCATCTATAATGAGCATCACGTCAAATGCAATCACTAAAATCCACCAACCGACGTGCTCCTTCCCTGAACTGTGACCGTAGAGTTTGTACTCGGTCTGGAGGAGGCGCTCTGCCTCCTCGACAGAAGAAGTCACTTCGATCCAACCCTTGCTTGAAGTCAACCGGATGCGTTCGCTCTCGACGCCACTCTCCAAGAGCCACGACCGGACGGTGTCGATCGTCTCGTCACTGGGTGCGAACATGTCGAGAATGTCATCCGCAGACCAGTGTTTCCCGTATTTCTCGGACTCTGGGTGCGATATATCCATGAGGTACTTGCCAACATCATCAATGTTCCTCTGGGTCAGAGCAAAGCGGAGCGGAAGGGGTGTACTGAGCTCGTGTCTACGCTTCAGAGTCCAGCCTGCAGGGATGTGGGTGCGTTTTTCGTGGAGGATATAAGGGGAGAGCGATGGCTCCGCAGCGGCGAGGAGGCCCAGACTAAGGACGACGGATGACAGGAGAGACCTCATGACGGAGGTGTCTTAATGCTGTACTGCAATCAAAGAAAGGTCTTTATGGGAAGAATGGAAACGAGCGTAATAGCACTAACCATGACATTTTTCAAGATAGCGTGTAAGCCTCCGAGTTCTCTGTGGGAGCTTGGTGCATATTTAGATCTTTGCTCTATGGTAGACAATCCCATCTTTCCTGAGCTGGTGAAGCGAGGTGATATGACCCAGTAATTAGGGGGACAAGAACTGTTCTAAAATGGTCAATAACGTACGTGTGAGAACAATTTATCACCACGCGACTGGGGTGATATAACTCGCCTTCAACTCCCCTGACGTCCCGGAATCGCCTCTGCCACCGCCTTTTCGGTCCAGTGTAAATCAACGTATCCGAATGACAACCCCGGGCAGTGACCGCGACTCATGCTAGAGCTTTGGCCTCTAACACAAGAAGCAAAAGCCCAATGGTCACCGCCCGCCCACTCATCATCGGCCCCTCTACGGGGCTCGAAGCACCCTACCCTCTGCAGATGGAAAGCAAAGTCATCCACGGCTTCGGGCGTGGCTCCAAACAACTAGGCATCCCCACCGCCAACCTCCCCGTCGACAACCTGACACCATGGATCGCCAATATCGAGCCCGGAGTGTACTTTGGCTGGGCGTCCCTACGCCTACCGCCTTCACATCCGAACCAACCAACTACATCAACCACCACGACAACCACGGCCCCGGAGACGTACTCCGGGTTCAGCGTATATCCCATGGTGATGTCGATCGGGTACAACAAATTTTACAAGAACACGGGGCGGTCGGCTGAGGCGCACGTGCTCCACGAGTTCGGAGCTGACTTCTACGGCGTCGAGATGCGGCTGCTTGTCACGGGGTTCATCAGGGAAGAGAAGGACTACGCCGGGGTGGAAGAGTTGATCGAGGACATCCACGTGGACTGCGAGGTAGCGCGCAAGAGCTTGGACCGCGAGGCTTGGGCATTGCGGGAGACGGGCAAGGGCACGCTGGATGGGAGTTGGTTGGTGCGATAAGCAGCAGAGCAGAATAGGGATGTGGTACAAGGATATGAGAAATAGAGAGGTTGCAGGTTGGCGGGAGACAGCGCATGGGAATCTTATGCTCGTTCATGTAGGGGCTAGGGAAGACGAAGCGACCCTGGCCATTCTCCACCACCTGCCAGTGATACTGTCGACTGCACGCACCGCCGTGTGTTTTCAACTTACAATTGAACACTTTTACATAGCCCTCTTCACCCTGAGACGCTGTCACCAAGTCACCTCTCTGTCGTTGCACCCACGGCCAGGTTCACATCGTCCTTCGGACACTTCTTACCCAGGACACTGGTCGGCATGAAATATGACTAGTCGATACAGTCAGAGCGAAATACATGACTGCAAAGCCAGTGTGCTTTCCGTTGCCATCACCACCTCCGTGGTCAAGCGATCATTTGAGCCGACCAGCTGCGTCTCAGGCTGCGACTCGGAGGTGATGAAGCTTGATGCTTCGTTTCAATTATGCAGTCACAACTACAAATCAACCACACTCTTGGCACGAGCTATTTTGTAAATATATACATACTTTTTTTGAACAAGCTTCTCAGCACGAACTAATAATTTCTCCAGTCCCCATGGATGCAGTCGAGACGTCTTGGCACGCTTATCGACTGAGAGAATGTTAACAGTGACAAATGGTGCTGGATAGAGTCTTAGACGTCAGCTCTTCGTTCTTGCAGAACATACAGTGGAGCGGTTGGGAACGGTGATGAATGGGCTCTCGACGTGCCATTCAACTCAGTTCCTGCCAAGCACATCATTTACTCCAAATTCATTGCCATGACGTGGGGAACCGACTCTGTTGTCCGTGCCATCCTTCAAGTTTGGGACCGAGAACGTATGTATGTTCCACGATCAATACATTATTGACAAGATTTTAAAGGTAGTACACAAGACACTGCGACAACAGAGTCGCACATTCTGTATCTCATTCCCACTCCTCAGGGAAGCGCCAGCCAGGCGGCAAGCAACTTGGGGAAGTTGGGCGTGCCAAGACCAGTCACAGGGTCCCAGCCCGGCGTAGCATTGTATCCATTGGTTCCGCATCCTGGATTATGTCCCTTGGTGATATCATTGAATAAACCCGCGAACTCAAGCGAATAGATCTACAAGAGGTACAAAAGTTTCTTTAGGATGTGAACTGTGCGCTGTAACATGATTTCACTCACCGTTGGGTTAATGAATCCAATCGTCGATTTGCCAACTGCGAGACGTGCGTCGTTGATCATGGTAAAGATCGCGCCGCTTACTGGAGTAGAGCAAGATGTTCCGTAAGTAAGCACGAATTCGCCATCGAGCTGGAGGCATGTCAGTCCGATCGTTTCACGAATGTAGATAAGGATAAGTGACATACAGCAACGATGTAGTTCGCTCCATTGGCAGAAATATCAGGGAATGCACGAGACTGTGCTCGTTCGTTAGCCTCCTCGACATCCAGTGGAACAATACCATACCTTTCCAGTCGCGTTCCAGATGTCGGCCGGGTAGTCGGGATGGTAGTGTGTCAAGTACGACTCAACAGCCGTCTTCTGGTAGTCGGGCATTGCAAAGTAGTTGCTGAATCCACCGCCTGAGAAGATGACCTCTTCGCAAGCCGTCTCGGGCTCATAGACTGAAGATCCCGGCGCCACCATGGTCGCACCGACGGATGTGATATAAGGGCAAGTTCCAGGGAAACTCGGATTGAATATCTTTCCACTGGTAATTTGGGTTCCTACCCATCAATATGAATTCGAGAATGAGCATGTACGAGTGATTGGGTCCACAAACCGTCGGGGTTTAAGCACAGTCCACCATTTCCGGCAACGCCGAAGTCACCGGAGCTGTAGAGGATCGTGATACCCATCAAACCGAGTTTCGCATACTCAGAGCACTGCCGCGCGGTGTAGAAAGGTGTGAGGTCCGCTTCATCGTACGCATATGAGGTGGAAATAACTTTGGCGGGCGTGACGGTTCCACATGCCTCAGGACCTTGGTGGCAGTATGTAGAGCTATCTAGGAAAGATATGGAAATGTCCACCGACCTTCATATCCACCTTCCCTCGGATCAGGGTAAATACTGTCTTGAGTCGGGTCGTCACCACCCTCATAGTGGCAATAAGCGCCATCGAGAGCATCGAGAAAGTTGTTGAATGAGGCACCTGAAAGACGTCAGTTTCAACGTGATATAATGATCTCTCAATAACTAACCCTCCACAATATCACCAACCTGGTATAATGTCACCGTTTGCGATGGCCCGATGAGGCCCATACCATATTGGAGATCAAGGTCGGATTCTCCGTTGAATTCGAACTGTGTCTGTGCATAGCCTGAGCGAAAAGTGAGCCAGGTTCACAACTCCATACAGCATACACCCACCTCCATCAATTGAGACCAAATCTGGCGACTTCCCATAAAGATTAGGAGAGAAGTTCCCGAAGAACATGTTCAAATCACTCTGGAGATAAGCCTCTGGGGTGTATTCCACTACAATCGATGGCTCGAGATGAGATGTCACAGGACCAATTAGTCACATACCGATTCCATAACTGTTCGACCTACTCGAAGGCACGGTAACCTCGACTCCATAGAGCGCGCGCAAGCAGTCGAGAGTAATGAACTGGTCGCATGTCGAAAGGTCAGTGGGTATTGCTGCCTCCAGCTTTCCAGATGTCTTCGGACCAACTCCGGTACCTGGTTGACCAATAGATCGAGCAGGTTCACTGCTATCACGACGCGTCAGCTTGGCATCGAAGTGTACACTCGGCGTCACAAAGTCCACGTGAGGAGCGATGTGGGCAGGGAGATGATATGCGTCACAAGCTGTACATTTATAGTTAGCACCGCGTCAAATGTGATCTCTAAAATCCACCAACCAACGTGCTCCTTCCCTGAGCTGTGAGTGTAGAGCTTGTACTCTGTATCAAGGAGGCGCTCTGCTTCCTCGACAGAGGAGGTCACTTCGATCCAACCCTTGCTCGGTGTCAGCCTGATGCGTTCGCTCGTGACACCACTTTCCAAGAGCCACGATCGGATGGCATCAATCGTCTCGTCACTGGGTGCAAACATATCGAGAACATCATTCGCAGACCAATGTTTCCCGTATTTCTCGGACTCTGGGTGCGATACCTCCATGAGGTACTTGCCAATGTCATCAATGTTCCTCTGGGTCAGAGCAAAGCGGAGAGGAAGGGATGCACTGGGGTCATGTCTGCGCCTCAGAGTCCAGCCTGCAGGGATGTGAGTGCGTTTTTCGTGGAGGATGTAAGGGGAGATCACTGGCTCCGCAGCGGCGAGGAGGCCCAGACTAAGGGCGACGAATGACAGGAGAGACCTCATGATGGAGCGATAGTGGTGTCTCAATACTGTACTACAACCCAAGGAGGGTTTTATGGGAAGAACGGTGGGACCAACAAGAACCTGCATCATATCATTATCCGAGATAGCGCCTAGGTCTTCGGCTTCTTTGTGGGAGCTTCGCGCATATTTTGAATCCTTGTTTTGTGGCAGACAATTCTGTCGCTGCACCAGCTCAAGCAAAGACGCCTCAGGAGATGTGACTACGCGGTCAGCAGAGGCCAAGAACCATTCTAAAATGGTCGATAACGTACCTCTGCTCCGTGTGAGACCAGGTGATCACTTTCGAGGGTTTAAACATTCCATTTGGTTGATTTGTGGCTGTGGCTGTGTCGACCGCATAATGATCATTGATCCGTAGTGAAAGGGGGTGTTGTTTGATGGACCATACAAGATACGTCCAGGTTTTGCAAGTTTACCGCTTTTCTCTGGCGCAGAATTAGGAATACCAGCACCTTGCAGCCCTAGCTGCCTGAACACGAGTGCCAGTGGCGCTGGACTGCCAGTGAGATAGCACTCACATCTTACAATTAATGTTCATGTACAAGCTTCCCTTGGCCCACGGCAGCCGCGATAATAACGAAAAGTACCTGGTTTAAGCGACATCCTTAAGACCGTCCTTGCTCGCTTTAACCGCGTCAACGACTTCGTCATGTTTCACCTCGATAAACCTAGACCATGAGGTGAGAAGAAGCGTTCAGGACATGATGGGAACCTGGCGCAGTTGTTCCATAAGGAATTGCGACGGCGGACAAGAGTACTTGGTCAAAGCGTACCAGGAACAATCACGCCCTCTCGTTCATCAACGGGATGAAGCGGTCGAGGGTAATGCTGATTCGTGGATTGGCGCTCAAGGCTCAAGGCCACGACTAAGGTATGGTTGCCATGACTGTTCCAACATGCTCCAGGGTTTGCCATTTACTGCGTCGTTTGCATTCTAGACGGGAATGATTATCTCCTGGAGGCGGTCGAGTGTTTCCGGGAGATTCAGATTGAGTTGCTAAAGGCAACGAGTACCAGCTCAAGCGCACCGAGAACTTGGTAAGTGGTTCCAGTTGATGAATCGTAGAGAACCTGGGCAACACTGCCAGGGACTGTAAGAAGCATGATGAGGCTATCAGATACTATCGAACGCACTGCTAGTATGTCGACACGGCTTCTACCTGTGCCCATTGACACCGTCATTGGTCATCTCTATAACAAGATACCGCAAGGAATAGCATCTGAGAAACTCCCGATCTACGATGGGCTCCGATGACGACTTGGGCTTGGTTCGACCGAAACGAAGTGATGACGGGATGTGATGGTTCTGCAATATGAGCTGCGACGGGGATCATAATTGTTTGTGTTTGAGGTGAAGAAGTCCTCGGACTCTAGAGTAGGGCCGAACTTTGTCGGCACCTTGTTTACATGATGAGAAAATGTTATATAATATCTTCCCACGTGAACAAATTTTGATTGCTTCAGCCACAATTGTCCGGTGTGAGTGACCTATACTGTAGTAAATTAGACAGTCTGGTGATCAGACACCAGCGACAAAGGCTATCATTCCGCTAATGTGGGAGTTGCAGTCAACTAGGCCTTAGCTATGATGTCAATGGTACAATCACTGGCAGAGGCGTGCATCCGCATAAGCCGCCCCGTCACGCACCATCCGTTCCACATTTGTTCAATTTGTTGGAGCATTAATGTCGGAGCGTCGTGGACTGGGATTTCTCAATAGATATGTTTTCAAGTGCATTTAAATATAATGCACAAGGTAATGGTCACACGTCCATGTTCGCATTCCCACCTCAGGGAAGCAACAGCCAGGCGGCAAGCAATTTGGGGAAGTTGGGCGTGCCAAGACCAGTCACAGGGTCCCACCCGGGCGTAGCATTGTATCCATTGGTTCCACATCCCGGATTATCTCCCTTGGTGATATCGTTGAATATACCTGCGAACTCAAGCGAATAAATCTATTTCAGGTACGAGGAAAGCCTTGTGAGGGTGCGCAGTATGCTGGAGCGTGACTGTACTCACCGTTGGGTTGATGAATCCAATCGTCGATTTGCCAACTGCGAGACGTGCGTCGTTGATCATGGTGAATATCGCACCGCTTACTGGAGAAGAGCAAGATGTTCCGTAAACGAGCACGAATTCGCCATCGACCTGGAGGCATGTCAGTCTTATCTTTTCACCAATGTAGACAAGGATAGGCGACATACAGCGACGACATAGTTCGCTCCGTTGGCAGAAATATCAGGGAATGCACGAGACTGTGCTCGTTCGTTAGCCTCCTCGACATCCAGTGGAACAATAGCATACCTTTCCAGTCGCGTTCCAGATGTCGGCCGGGTAGTCGGGATGGTAGTGTGTCAAGTACGACTCAACAGCTGTCTTCTGGTAGTCGGGCATTGCAAAGTAGTTGCTGAATCCACCACCTGAGAAGATGACCTCTTCGCAAGCCGTCTCGGGCTCATAGACTGAAGATCCCGGCGCCACCATGGTCGCACCGACGGATGTGATATAAGGGCAAGTTCCAGGAAAACTCGGGTTGAATATCTTTCCACTGGTAGTTTGAGTTCCTAGCCATCAATATGAATTCGAGAATGAGCATGTACGAATGATTGGGTCCACAAACCGTCGGGGTTTAGGCACAGTCCACCATTTCCGGCGACGCCGAAATCACCGGAGCTGTAGAGGATCGTGATACCCATCAAACCGAGTTTCGCATACTCAGAGCACTGCCGCGCGGTGTAGAAAGGTGTGAGGTCCGCTTCATTGTACGCATATGAGGTGGAAATAACTTTGGCGGGCGTGACGGTTCCACATGCCTCAGGACCTTGGTAGGAGTATATAGAGCTATCTAGGGAAGATATAGGAATGTCCACCGACCTTCATATCCACCTTGATCCGGATCAGGGTAAACGGCGTCTTGATTCGGGTCGTCGCCACCCTCATAGTAGCAATAAGCGCCATCGAGAGCATCAAGAAAGTTGTTGAATGAGGCACCTGAAAGACGTCAGTCTCAACGTAATATAATGATCTCTCAATAACTAACCCTCCAAAATATCACCAACCTGGTATAATGTCACCGGTTGCGATGGTCCAACGAGGCCCATACCATATTGGAGATCAAGGTCTGATTCACCATTGAATTCGAACCCCTGTTGCTGTGTCTGTGCGTAACCTGAGTGAAAAGTGAGCCAAATTCACAACTCCATACAATGTACGCCTACCTCCATCAATTGAGACCAAATCTGGCGACTTCCCATAAAGATTAGGAGAGAAGTTTGCGAAGAACATGTTCAAATCACTCTGAAGATAAGCCTCTGGGGTGTATTCCACTACAATCGATGGCTCGAGATGAGATGTCACAGGACCAATTAGTCACATACCAATTCCATAACTGTTCGACCTACTCGAAGGCACGGTGACCTCGACGCCGTAAAGAGCGCGCAAGCAGTCGAGAGTAATGAATTGGTCACATGTCGAAAGGTCAGTGGGTATTGCTGCTTCCAGCTTTCCAGATGTCTTCGGACCAACTCCGGTACCTGGTTGACCAATAGATCGAGCAGGTTCACTGCTATCACGACGCGTCAGCTTGGCATCGAAGTGTACACTCGGCGTCACAAAGTCCACGTGAGGAGCAATATGGGCAGGGAGATGGTACGCGTCACAGGCTGTACATTATAATGAGCATCACGTCAAATGCAATCACTAAAATCCACCAACCAACGTGCTCCTTCCCTGAGCTGTGAGTGTAGAGCTTGTACTCTGTATCAAGGAGGCGCTCTGCTTCCTCGACAGAGGAGGTCACTTCGATCCAACCCTTGCTCGGTGTCAACCTGATGCGTTCGCTCGTGACACCACTCTCCAAGAGCCACGATCGGATGGCATCAATCGTCTCGTCACTGGGTGCAAACATATCGAGAACATCACTCGCAGACCAATGTTTCCCGTATTTCTCGGACTCTGGGTGCGATACTTCCATGAGGTACTTGCCAATGTCATCAATGTTCCTCTGGGTCAGGGCAAAGCGGAGAGGAAGGGGTGCACTGGGGTCATGTCTGCGCCTCAGAGTCCAGCCTGCAGGGATGTGAGTGCGTTTTTCGTGGAGGATGTAAGGGGAGATCACTGGCTCCGCAGCGGCGAGGAGGCCCAGACTAAGGACGACGAATGACAGGAGAGACCTCATGATGGAGCGACAGCGGTGTCTCAATACTGTACTACAACCCAAGGGAGGATTTTATGGGAAGAACGGTGTGACCAAAAAAATGCACCTGCATCATATCATTATCCGTCTAGGTCTTC
>JBBPJO010000535.1:0-10792 GCA_038088815.1 Boletus nobilissimus | reverse complement strand
TCGCGTCCGAAGTTCCGGTTGTACAGGGAGGTCGTTCTTCTCTGGGTAATAACCCTGAGGGAGAGGGGTGTTGGCGATTTTTGCGTTAGTCATTCCGCATCGCTCTATGACTTTGTCGAGATATTCTTGCTGGTCTATCTTAATAGTTTGACCATCTCGACGTATGTTCATTCTTAGGAATTCGCGTGTTTCTCCTAAGTCGCGACAGTCCCATTTCTTCATGAATGCGGCTTTAACCTTGTCTACAAAGGCTTTGTTGGGGCTGCAGAAGATGGCGTCATCTACGTAGATAATTGCTAGGACGAGCTCTTTGCCCTTGCGATAGATGAATAGGCCAGCATCTGTTTTAAGACGTGTGAAGCCGAGTTCTTTCATGGATTTGTCGAGTTCGCGCCACCAAGCTAATCCTGCTTGTTTTAGGCCATATAAGGCACGTAGTAATCTCAAGACTTTTCCCTTTAGATGAGCGGGCATAAAGCCTTCAGGGAATTCCATATATAACTCTTCATCCAGTTTGCCATAGAGGTAGGCGGATCGGACATCGAGACCAGTGATATACCAGTTTTCAATTGCTGAGAGGGCGAGAATGCACCGCACTGTCTCAAAGCGTACGACGGGAGAGAATATCTGATCGAAATCAATCCCTTCTACTTGGGAGAAGCCCTTTGCCACAAGGCGGGCTTTCTTTCTACCGTCGGTTTTTACATCAAAGACCCATCGATTTTTAATAATCTTTCTATTTGCGGGTCGATCCACGATTTCATAGACTTTGCGGTCTTTGAGTATTTGTAACTCATCGTGGCAGGCTTTACGCCATAGGGTTTGTTCGTCGGTTGGCAACTTAAGTATGTCGTGGTATGTCCATTCGTGGTAGTTAACATTTGAATGTTCTATTTCCAACGGGAAGGCACGGCTGCAGAGGTATGAAACCAAAGCGTCTCCCCCTTCCCTGGTGATGCGCTCAACGTCATCTTCCGACGGAGTCGGGGACGGAGGCATTCCTCCAGGGACAACGGGTGAATCCGAAGGTCCAGCTGGTGCTTCTCCCACAAGTTTGCGCCAATCAGAGGCGCGCTCAATATCCTGAATCTGCCGGACAGGGTCACGGCGTTCACCATACACGTTACCGGGCTGAAGAGGGGCACGATGGTCACGCTGTGGTCGCTGAGGACAAGCAGGAGGAGGCAGAGGCTGTCGGCGAGGAGGGGTTACGGGTGGTGCCGGCGGTGGAGTAGGTACCCGCGCAGGAGGTGGAGTAGGTGCCCTTGGAGGGGGCAGGGCGACAGGTTGACGAGGGGGTGACTCAGGGGGAGCAGGAACCGCGTCATCCCCATTGTCGGGGTAGTCAGATTCAGGGTCAGAGGACCCGTCATCATGAGTGTGTGGTTTGGGCCGATGGTTAATCGGCCGATGTGGCTGCGCCTTAGAGCATCTCGGGAAGAGATTCTCATCGAAAATAGCGTGTGCCAATGTATGTAGCGTGTTGTTAGGGCGCATGAATAGGTAGTTTGAGTCACTACCGGCGGATACGCCCAGGTAGATCATCAATTGCGACTTTGGTTGCAATTTTCCGCCGCGTGTTTCGACAGGAATGTGGACATAGGCTCCACAGCCAAAGACTCGAAGATGCGAAAAAGTGGGCTTTTGGCCCGTAGGCATTTCGGCCGGCGTTTTCCATTGTAAACGGGCGGATGGGGTGCGATTGTACACGTGTAGGGCGTGCATTACCGCGAACTCCCAGTAAGAATTGGGCAGGCAAGCCTGCAGTCGCATGGGTTGTGCCTTGTCCATGATGGTACGGATGAGGCGTTCTGCACGTCCGTTCTGCTGGTGAGCATAGGGGGCGGATTGTTGGATATTGATGCCATTGTCGCGCATGTACTCAGTGAAGGCTTTGGAGGTGTATTCTCCCCCTGCATCAGAGCGCCAGTGTTTAATGTTGGCGTTGAACTGAGTATGCACATAGGCGTGGAACTGTTTAGTGGCACGGAGGGTTTGATCCTTGGTTTTTATTAGAATCACCCATGCCATGGATGTGAAGTCGTCATAGAAGACGACGGCGTACTTGTACTTATGATACGATTCAATTTCAAACGATTTTAAATCAGAATGAATCAGCTCAAAGGGAGCGCTTGCACGCTTCTCGCTGTGAGGGAAAGTACGGTTGGGCTGTTTGCCCAATTCACAACTGGGACAGATGGGGGTGTTTGACGGTATGTCTACATCCGGGAAGTCCTTTATGTGCTTCTTGGCTGCGCGGAGCACTTCGCGCGAGGGGTGGCCCAAACGGCGATGTAAAAGATCGTAGTCGACCGCGGTGAGCGATGCTAGATCGGAGTGTGGTCGAGCTACAGGGGCTCGGAGCCAATAGAGGGTGTCTCCATGTGAGTGGAAACTTAGAATGGTCTTCCGCAGACACCTGTCGAATATATCGATGTGGTTGTCGCGAGTTTTGACGGTGATGCACCTGTCAGTAAGGAGGGTGCCCATGGAAATGAGCTTTACATTGCACGTAGGCATGTAAATGACTGGCGATAACCGCATGAGTCTGTCCTGGAAGCGTATAATAGCGGTTCCTTGACCAATGATATTGGCACGTCCGTTTGCCGTTTGGGAGTACCTAGGTGTTTTGAACTCCTGGTATTCGACCAAGTCGCTCAGGTCGTTAGTGTAATGTGCCAAAGCACCAGAATTGAGAAGCCACATGTCAGGCGGTAAGATGTCATCGTCGGTTGCCTTTTGTTTTCCTTTACTTTTGCTGGTCTGGTTCTCACAGTTATCACACATGGCGAGAGGGAACGCAGTGGTAGTAGTATTGTCCATGCTATCTACTACAGGTATTCGAACGGTATAACTATGTTTGATCTGAGGCGAAAATATCCGCACGTCAGTACCTGCGAGAGATGGACAGAGGAAATCGGGGACTGACCAATCAAGGGCCTCGTCGAAGAATCGCTCCACGTACTCATCGACCTCGATATCCTCCCCGAGACTCACGACGTCCTCATCATCCGAATCGGAGAGAATCTCGACGATTCGGGGGGTCTCCATGCGCTCTATGAGAGAGGGCGCAGAGGGACCGGCGTGGTGGCGAGGGAGGGTGCGAGCACCGAAGGGGCCGTCTTCATTGAACGCCGAGTGTTGGCGAACATGGCGGCGGGAGGCGACAGGTTCGAGGATACGAACCACCTGAGGGGTGGGGGTTTCCCCAATGCGGCGGGCGAGGGAGATGGCCTTTTGGGCCTGAGGGAAAGCGGGGGGCCCGTAGTGGGCGGCGCCGACGGTGTGTGCAAGTGCACGGGGGTCAGAGATGGGCTTAGTGAAGTCGGGGATGGCCGGGTCGAAGACCGCAGGCTCGTGGAGGAAGTTCGCAAATGCGAACGAGGCGGAGGAGGCTTCGGCGGCGGCGGCCGCACGGTCCTTGCGCTTCTTCTCCCCTTCTTCAGAGCGCTTGCCCTGACGACGCTTCTTCCCTTTTCCCTTCTCCTCATCCTTCTTCTCGGTGGAGGTCTCCTCCTTCTTCTTTTGTTGGTTGTTGAAGGAGGGGTCGCCTTGTTGGCGACGGACGTTGGAGAGCTTGTTCGCTTGTGGGCGTGACGGCGGAGGGCGGCGGGTGAGATAGTGCTGCCAGGCAGCGGTGAGGACGGTCTCGAGCTCCGTCATGGAGAGGACCTTGTTTTTTGTCAGATCGGCATCGATTTCGGTGTTTAGCTGCTGATGCAGCGTCTCCGCGTACTTGGGGAGCTTCGCGACAGTAATGAGGGCCTTCAGGTTGTCGGGGACCTTATGCTGGAGTAGTTCCAGCTGGGCGAACGAAGCGTTGAGCTTCAAGAAGGCGGGACCAGGATGGTTGTTGTCAGGGAAGGTGATCCCCAACATAACCTTCCATTCGGTGTAGGCAGAAGCGAGGGACGCGGTACTGTATTGGGCTTTGAGGGAGTCCCAAAGGGACTTGGCGGTGCCCATGGAGAGGACGCGGGAGAGGATGGATGGTTCGAGGCGGAGACGAATGGACCCGAGAGCCTGATCGTCGTTGTGGTCCCACTTTTCCTGAGCATCAGGATCAGTGTCGGCGGGGCGAGTCTTGTGGTACATCTTCTGCCAGTATCCCATGGCGCGAAGAGCGGCCTCCATCTCCTGGGCCCAACGCTGGTAGTTGGTCCCGTTGAGTTTGGCGATCTGGCTGAAAACAGCTTGGGACATGTCGATAGTAGGTTCTGTTGAGATGACATGTCAGCATGGTTACCAGTAAAGGGAGCGAGTAAAAACATTCGCATCGCTGAACATCAGAGCTCGTAGAATGTAGGGTCATAGCGACCCCCTACTTCTAGAGTCTGGTGGCGTTTACACCTTGAGTGTTGCCGCACGGGACAGCCAATGTCCAAGGTGTTCACCTAGAGCAGTGACGGCATTTCCGCACAGTCAGAGCTCGGGGCTCATAACCTGTTGCAATAGCGGGGATCCGGCGTTCACGCCAGGATCCCGAGGATCTACTGTAGGGTACTTACCTGTGGACTGGAGAGAGTTACTCAGAGATGGTAGTGGTAGCAGATCAAGAGAGTATTATTGATATTCAGACTCAGCAGAGTCTTATATACGCTTTGTAATGATTACTTAATATAGGTCACGTGACTGTAAGTACGTGTCCTTTCAACACAATTGCGCTTGATGTCTGTTCTTGCCTCCTGTACCCCCACCTGGTCTCCTAGCCCTCTAACTCAACGTAGCATGTTTGTTTCGACAACGTGCTCGTTCTCGTCGCTCTTGGGCTGTATCCTGTTGTGTTTGCTGCACTCGACAATGTTTCCGTGGCCCGAATCACCCTCAGCGACTCTCGACACCTCCTGTGGACCCATATGGCCACCTGGCCTGGTATCTTGATTTGGTGCGTTCGTTCTGTCGACGCGCTCATTTCTGACACTTGTAGGACGTCCCTGGACCCTCTGGATGTCGCTCCGTGCGACCGCTTCGCATCCCGGCTCGATTGGCTTGGTCTGAGCTCCATCCGGTGAGTTCTCCTCCTCGCTTGGCTCTGACCATTCGGGTTCGCATTCTGATGCGTCTGGCAGCTTCTTCAGCACGTCCATGACATCCTCGACATCCCTGAACACTCCCAACGTATCTGCTTCGTCTTCCGTGACTTCTATCTCGAAGCTCGAAGCTCGGACCTCTTTCTCCCTTCTCCTCGAGTTTCATGCTCTGGGGTTCGTTTGTGCGGTTCGTGGCTATCTCGGGTGGTCTAGGTGGTGGTGGGGATCTGTCAGGTAAGCATTCAATGTCCTTCTCACATCCTGACACTCTTGTCAGGTCCGCTTTGTCTCCCGGGACGACTAGCTCGCCTTGAGTCTTTATTGGTGAGTCATTTTCATGCCTCTGCTCCAGGGTTTCGCGCCGACATTCCAACATGTTGCGCAACTTCCTCGGCACGTCCCTGACATCCTCGACATGTCTCGACACTGTCGACGCCTCCATTTCGTTCCCCGCATCAGCAAACCTACATTTTTTCTGAGTTATCAAAATCAATGACCTTGCTGAGCTGTCTGACTTGACTGACAGCATGCTATCAGTGCTATCATTCATAAGTAATTCATTGCTATTAGCATTCTCAGAGCCATCAGCATATCAGCTTGTCAATTCACCAGTGATATCAGTCCCATCAGTCCAGCCAGTCAATCAATTAATCATCTGGTCAGTCTTGTCAGTGATGTCATCCCATCAGTCAGTCAGTCAACCAGTCAACCAGCCATGTCAGTCTATCAGTCAGTTAGGTTATCAGTCAATCAGCCAAATCAGCCCATTAGCCCATCAGCTGATCAGTTAGTCATCTCTGCCAGTCACATCAGTTGATCAGTTGGTTAGTCAGTCAGATGTGTCAGGTTTGTCAATTTGTCAGCTAGTTAGTTAGTTAGTTAACCAGTCCATTCAATAAATTAGCTTATCAGCTTGTCAGTAAATCAGTTCAGTCAGTCAGGTCAATCTATCATTGATTAGGCCATTCAGGCCTATCAGTCTTGTTGTTAATTTCAATGACCCAGAAAAAATGTAGGTTTGCTGATGCGGGTCGTTTGTCTCGCCTACACGCCCAGTTTGTGTGCTCGACCGTTTGGTGTCGTCGTACGGATTTGTCTCGATGCAGGGTGGTTTGTCTGGCATGGGGGATGGCGGGGGATGGCGGTGAGGTATCCCTGGTATGTCCTCATCGACCCGTAAGGTGTGCTGACCATCTTCTTTGACTCCCATCGTCGATCGGTCATGCGTGGCTGTGTTTCGTTCAAGCCCCGGCCCAGGCCAGGCCGAGCCCCCTAATAGGGCTCACAAGGGCTCAGGGCTTGGCCTGGATTTTGCTTGGGCCCAAGCCCTCATAGGCCAGGCCCAAGCCCCAGCTTTTGAGCCAAGCCGGGCCGAGAAAACACTAATAGTGTTCTATGGTACAACTTTCTATTTACCATACATAGTATAGGAGTACACAAGTACAAACATATCTTACATGTATATAAATCAGGCCTTACAGCCTGGTAACAAACACTGAACATCTCTGTTCTCTCCTCTGATCTCTGTGTTGAGTCTTACTCCACTACATCTACCCAATCCACCTCAAATCTATCACTCCTCTCCTATACAGAAAAGTCTTGTGAGTTTTCCACACAAGTCTGTGCTGGTGCTGTAGAAACCCTGGGATTGTATTCCATTATTCTCTATCCCATTTTCTACAGGTTATGAGCCCTGCTTGAAAAGGCTCTATGTCATTATGCCGTTTCCTTTTCCAGTGTTCACTTTTCTGGGAGGTCTAGGTGCCTTTTTATGGTGCCTTTCAGTTTTCATTCAGTTTGGTGTGTGGGTTATTGAAGTTGAAGGCTGGTATCAGCGCAACATCTTCTTTATCATAACTGCCCAAACATTTGTCATTATGTGTCGTTATTGTTCTACTGGTTCTACTCAGAACATTGCGATCCAAATTCAGGTGACTAATACTGTTCATACTATCTCATATCAGGTGTCTGCATTTGTAACGCACAGCGTAGTGTTATCGTAGCGTGCTGCGATACGAAGAAGAGTTCGCGGGTAGAGAAGCGAGAGCGAGTGACGAGTATGAGGGGATCCTCGAGGAGCGATGCCGAGCTTTGAGACAACGCGAAGCCTAAGCTGGTCTCACCTATCTAGGGACATCGCTAGATTTGGTGGTCACTAGAAACTACACTGATATTGCGTAGAACTAGCTTAGGGAAAATACAAGAGGGCGAGAGAGCGCCCTTATATACGGTAGGCCCCTTCTAAATAAGGAAAGGATGCGCAGCATCCGCAGTCACTAAGGTATGACTCGACGCGCAGTGAGTGAGTCGTAGTGAGTCATAAATAAAGATGATGCTGCAGACAGTGAAGTCTGAATAAGGCGACTGCGGCGGAACGGGAAAGAAGTCTAAATATGGTAAGGGCGGGGCGCCGTGTGAGTCGGAAAGGAAAAGAGGTCAGGAAACGTATCTGGTATAATGGAGGATGACTCCAGTACGAATACAACTGTGTACAGTGAAGAGAACGAGTCTAGAAGACGAGTGGTTGAGAAATGTAGTGAAAAAGTGTACTCCCTCGTAAACCATAACAGCATTAGATGAAATCCACACTCTCAATTGTCCTAACAGACCACCTGCTTACAGAGTAAGTCATCATCACCTTTTATTACATAATTTTTGGTTGGATCCTCTGGGTTATGAGGACCACTGGGCACCTCAGTTTGCTCTGCACATTGACACACATGCCCCAGCTCCTCCTTATCCTTTTCCGATTAGACCAGTCACTCCACAACCAGTGGATGAAGTAGTCATCCCACCTCTTCCTATCAGGATGCCTCAAGGGCATATCACTGAGGAAGAGATGGACCGGGCCCTTCGGCCTCTTCTAAACTCGCTACTCATAGCTGGGAGAAGGGCTGATAACATTCCAGAACCACACAATGGCTGCCCCCTTCACCAACCAAACCCGCACCAACACCACTGTGTTCTAGTACCGGAGCTTTGGGACCCTCCCTGAGGTCCACAGGAATGAGATCATGGCAATCAACAGGCCAGAACTCCTGGCTTGCTATGCCATGGAGGATTGCCGGGCAGAAATGCTCAATCCCACTCTCACCGGTTAGCAGGCACATGTCATTAGGATTACCAGAGAGGACCTTGGGTTTCCCCCTAAGATGGGGTTACAAAGCAAGGACTTTCTTTTTACAGTATATGACAATGAATCTTTGGTTTCTATTCTCGAAGAGAATGGATTTCCCATTTGCTTTGGCTCATGTGAAGAAGAGGAACATGTAACCTCTATTTTTCCCATTCTCCTACACCATGAGGGGTATGGGTACCTTCCGCAGTACGAACAAAGGTTTTATCCTGCATTCGCTAGACCGGAGGTAGATATCAATCAGGTCTTAGACCCGAATGAGCTCACCCCTCTTCCCTTAGATGCCAATGCCATTTCTTATGAGGATGGTATTGCATGGGAATTTCTTCAACACTTGGTGGGATATTCCCAATATCAAGTGTTACTGCGCAGAGCTAGATAAAGTCTGGAGGCAGAGATTTCATAATTCTTTCGATCTTCATATTTCTTTTATTTCGAATCTGGCTGTTGCTGAAGCCAAGGACCAGCTACGACGCAAGTCATCAGCAGTTTTGGACTTCACATGAGCAGAGGTTCGTTCCTGCAAGTGGCACATAGAAGAACTCCAAGAGGAGAATGCCTGACTGGCAGAGGAACGACCTGCAGGCGAGGGGCAGATTGGTCAAGTGCAGGTTGCAGGGGAAGGCAGACAAAGAGTTGTCCACTCTGTGGACAGACTACGTCAGAGGAGGTGCCAATTGGAGCCAAATCCTCCTGCACCCCCTGTACCCGCTCCCAGCGGTCCTAGGCATTCCTTACATCTGCAATGTGCCATTCAGCACTAAGCCCTCTGTAAAGAGGCATTACCCAGATCAAGTAGAAGAATTGAATTTCCTTCTTCCAAAAAATACTGTAATGCACAGCATAGTAGTGACGTAGCGTGCTGCGATACAAAGACGAAGTCGCGCGTAGAGAAGAGAGAGAGCAAGTGACGAGTAGAGGGATCCTTGAGGAACGATGCCGAGCTTCGAGACGACGTGAAGCCTAAGCTGGTCTCACCTATCTAGGAATCTCGCTAGACTCGGTGGTCACTAGGAACTACACTGATATTGCGTAGAACTAGCTTAGGGAAATTACAGGAGGGTGAGAGAGCACCCTTATATACGGTAGGCCCCTTCTAAATAAGGAAAGGATGCACAGCATCCACAGTAACTAAAGTATGACTCAATGCGCAGCATATGAGTCGTGGTGAGTCACAACAAGTCAAGATGAGTCATAAACAAAGGCTATGCCGCAGGCGGTGAAGTCCGAATAAGGCGACTGCGGCGGAACAGGAAGTAAGTCTAAATAAGGTATAGGCAGGGCGCCATGTGAGACAACAAGGGAAAGAGATCGGGAAACGTATCTGGTATAATGGAGGACGACTCCATTACGAATACAACCGCATACAGTGAAGAGAACATGACTAGAAGGCGAGTGAACAAGAAAAGCATAGTGAAAAAGTGTACCCCCTCGTAGACCGTAACATTACCCCCTTCCTATCATCGAAGCACCTGCGAGACTATTAATCTACCTCTTCCCCTTCATTGACTTCGTAGTCAGTAGGGTCATAGTCGTCAAGAGGGTTACGCCGGAGGGGGCAGATGTTGTCGGAGTGGCCGAGTTCTCCACAAGAGGAGCAACGGCGGTGGGGACAGTAGGCCTGGATGTGGCCAGGAGCGGTGACGCGGCAGAATGGACATTCATAGTGAGGGCAGTCTGCGCGGATGTGTCCTCGTTGGTTACAGGTGAAACAGCATCTGAGGACGGGGCGAGCGGGACGAGAGGGAGTAGGAGGGAGAGAGGGAAGTGAGTCTATGTCGATGGGACGAGATTCTGATCCCGGCGCCGGCGAGGTCCTTGTTAAAGCGACCGGAGGTGGGGAACAGAGTTGCCTGTCTCGACTTTCCTCTATTTCCCTGAGAACGTTACCCCACAGCTCGGGCTGCTGAGCTGGGGAGTCTGAATGAAATTCCCTTGCCACATTGATTGAGTTGACGAGGACGACGGGTGGGAGTCGGAGTGGTGGGATGTTCTCGAGCGGGGAGTACGTTAGTGGGTTCGGGAGTGGGTGTCCCTCGTCCGAGGAGGGGAATGGTGGCGAGGAAAGCAAAGACCTCTGGGTCATCATGGGAGAGAGAGGAGAGCGGTCTGGAAACAGGAGGGCGGCTAGTTCCTCCAGCAGCATCAATACTTCTTGATCTGTGAGATGGTCCAGCTGCGGGAGTCAGTGGAGGAGGGACAGGGAGGGGCGCTGTGACAATGGAGTCATCGGTCGAGGAGGGGGAGTCAGAGGACGAGGTGTTTGGGGTGACGGTGGAGTCGTCGTCCCAGATGGGGTTGCGAAGGTTGCGGGCCCAAGTGTCCCCATCCCAGGCGTTGCCCGGGTGGTTGTCCATGTAGTAACCTCGAAGGTTGACTGATAGGGTGTTGACGAGGGGGCGCAGAATGTGCATGTACAGGTTGGAGGGGATTGCCATGATGACATTGGCAAATCCGTGGTCATGGAGGGCATCCAGGACGGCGTCTCTGGAAAAATGAATGGCCTGTTCCATTGCGGCAGCGTAGATGGGGAGCATCCCATCAGGGAAGAGTTGGGCGTGGAGTGTCCGTCCGGTGGTGTATGTATGAAAGATGAGGCCCAGAGATTGGAGTACGGAGTTATCCC
>JBBPJO010000534.1:0-10800 GCA_038088815.1 Boletus nobilissimus | reverse complement strand
TCTCGTGAGGTGGACGCTCGGTCCAACTGCAGGCAACTACTTTTTGGAGCTTCGAGGTGCCGACGTCACGTATTGGTTATACTGGTGGGGTATTCCTGCTGCGCAATTGCTCTTTTCCCTGTGAGTCCTACACCCCTGTCTTCGAGTGCCATCTCATCTCAATTCCGTGCCCGATAGATTCATTGTCGACACATGGCAATATTTCCTTCACCGCTGGCTGCATCTGAACAAGTTCCTCTACAAACACTTGCATTCCGTGCACCATCGGCTTTATGTACCTTACGCGTTCGGTGCACTATACAATCATCCTCTGGAGGGATTTCTGGTCGACAGTGTTGGTGCTGTGGTGGCGGAGACTGTTGCCAATCTCTCCGTCCGACAGTCCATTTTCTTATTTGCGTTCAGTTCCATGAAGACGGTCGATGATCACTGCGGTTACAGCCTCCCCTTCGACCCATTCCAGATGTTGAGTGGTAACACTGCTGATTATCACGATATTCATCATCAAGTTTGTATATCTTTCCTCGTCGATTCAATCATACTCATGACCATCAAAGGTTATCGGGATCAAGTCCAATTTCTCGCAACCTTTCTTCATTCACTGGGACGTTATCCTAGGCACTCGAATGACAAGACAAGATATCGAAGAGCGTAAACAAAAGCTGAAAACAACATAATGCAATGTCTTTCACTTGGTTTCATCCTTTCACATAGAATTTTCTCCGCCATGAGCACTCTGCTTACTTCTAATCTTCCATAGGCTCCTGTTGTAATACTTTAGCGCGTGTCTTAATAATGTGATGAGCCGTTTCTTAGGGATCATTCCCGGGGACGCCGATTTCCTGTGTGACTTGATAAATCTGGTTGTGCAATACTACCCATTCTGTCTCTGATGTTTGGAAATTTGACTCGCGTCTTGTGATTCCTCCTGCTTGTAAGCCTGCAAGGCTTGAAGCTTGAAGGACTACGATTTCGGCGTAGAGTTCACCGGAAACAATATTTTGGACAAGGCATAACAAAGCAGTCTGCGCTCTGCCCGCAATGGGCGTTTGCCGATTCGAGGGATTTTGTTCGCGTGCTGACCGGTGGATACATCGTCGCCAGTACAGTAACAGTGGATCCGATGACGTCGCCAGCAGAGACACGGAAGTCGGGGTAGTCGGCGGGAAGCCAGTCGTACCAGGCTATACACGAAAAGGGGGTGAGCGTTCTGTACCACGGCAAGAGGTCCCATTGTTGCATGAACATACAGATAAGATGACATCTTGACGCGCGACATCGTCGATACCGACCAGGAACGGTGAACGAACCAGTAACGTGAGTCAATGTTCCCTGTCGGAGTACGATAGAGCAAAACACTATCCACGAAATTGGCAGCACACGGTGTCCTCTGACTGGTAAAGTGGTCGGAATAAGCAGCGTTCACTGTTGGTTGACTGCTCAACTTCACGGGTATTCGCCATTGCGTCCTGCAGAACCAAACAGGGGCAGAACCAAAACGTGGAGGGACCACCTGACCGGCGTCCTGGATATATTTCGCAGCCCGAGCCTTCACCTGGTTGTGCTCTGTCAGTCATCGAAATTTCGCAAATGCGGCACACCGTCAGAAAACGGTAAGAGAGGCTCTCCCCAGTTGTGACGAGTTGTCGCAGAGGGCGAGGGGGTACAGGCTGGTATGCTGCGCCACTGGCTGCGACGTTCAAAGTGCCTCTAGCTGTGACGGGGTCTCCGCTGAGCGTGCTGACACCCGATTGAATCAATGAACCCCCATGGCGCTTGCGAACAATGTAAACGGCTCGCACTCAATTGAATGTTGCGCTGCGAGACGAACTTGCACCGCAATTTTTGTCTGGTATACCAATCAGCACTGAACCAGCAACCCATCACAAAAACTGCAAAATTAAGATATTCCCTGACAGTCGGCACAGGGTGCGATGGGTAAGTATTATGTCAGCCCGAATGGCGTCGGCGGGATATAATGTGAATGATGGCCAGTCGTCTCTCATCTATATGGGATTATAGGCATCAGGCAAAGCATCTGTATGATGCTATATTGTAAATCTACTGTACCCTTGACAGCCTGAACGACGCCAGTGGAATATATTGTGAACGAGGGCCAGGTTGTCTCATCTATATGGGATTATAGGCATCAAGGAAAGCATTTGTATGATACTATATTGTAAATCTACAATGTACCGTAGCCCTCATCAGCGTAAATATCGTCGTCGAGTTCTTCCCCATCATCTGGAACAATGCGGTCAGGATTTTCTTCCTCAGAGTCATCGCTCGCATCCGAGTCACTCTCGCTCCCCATGCCTTCCATGTCCTTGGAATCCGGAAGGATGAGCTTCCAAGCTTCGGGGTGCTCGTCTTCGTCCCCACCCAACTCACCCCCCCAAGTCCAAATCGTCCCAATCGTCTTCCCGGTCCTCTGCATCCTCTGCTGCTGGCTCTTCACCCACCTCTTCACCCCCCAATTCCTTGCCATCCACTTCCTCCATCTCCGAGTCCTCGTCATGCTCATCGTCTACCACCTTGCCAGGATCGCTCAAAAGGAGGTCATTCCACTCCCATGTTGCCTTGTGACCAATCCCCCCACCTCGGAGTCGCATAAAAATGTCACGGTCTACAAACCTAGAAGAGGATTAGCACTTTGTACTATTTTAATCAGACGACTTACATGTTCACATAATAATACTTCCAGTCTGCGTCTGGGTCATCTCCGTCTGGCTTTCGGCGTGCTCTTGAGACTCCAAATAGCTCTCTCATTCGAAAATACCCGAATGCTGGTATGAGATGTACTCCACGCACAACAGAGTCTGGGCTGAGAAAGCCAAATGCATCCGATGAGTGTTCTTGATCAAAGAACTGGAGTCTCTGCAGTCGTTTTGCAGACCACCCAGATGGATAATTCACATCTCGACGAAACCAGCGCACAAACAGAACATTCATGCGTTTGGGTTGTGAGAACACTGAAGTCCCATCCGCACGATGCTGCACCATGACATGAAATATGTAAACGACGCGGGCATACCAGTAGGGATGGGTCCGTTCATCCTCGTGGGATAGAACCATGATATCGGCTCGTGTAAGGGGATTGACTGTATCTTGTTCCCGTCGCAAGTCATAGGTCGTGTAATTGACACGGAGTAGTGAGTGGTGGTAGATGCGGTCATCCTTGATGTTGATACAATCACGGTCGCTGTCGGAGAACTCATGCTCATCCCCATCGTAAGCAAGTTCACGAGCACGTGCTAATAAATGGTCCTTTAGTCGTGGGAGAAAATCCTATAAGTGGGTCAGTACTAGGTACTTAGGACCGCAGCAACGAAGGCTTACCACAAATGCAGGATCGTTTGTGTGCCTTCCCAACCATGACGTGAGGCCATCCACCTTGCGTGATGTCTGAGCAATTGAATAGTGCTCCGATGGAGAGGTGCGAGTGCGTTATGGTTGAGACTCAGGCTGTCCTTGAAGATTGAGGTCTCTTCGTGCCTTGTCAACCTTGCGGATGAATCGCTCGATAGTGTCTTGGTTAGCAATGCTCTTGACCGTGTGTTCCTTCTTCTTTCCAGATCGCGGAAAGCGCCGCTTGACACGGCAGTGTTCGAGTTCACCCTGACAACCATCAAGTAATGGAACGAAGCAGTTCAAGTACTTACTGTTTGTGTTGTGTAGTTGTCCGTAGTTCCAAACGTTCGTATCGTGTCCACATAGTCTCCTAGAGCATGCCACTTGTATGTCTGAAGATTAAGCTTCTTCTGCTTTGGACGAGATGTCACTGAGGGGATACCGCGCCCTTGCTTGGCTGACAATGCAGCTGTGCGCCGACCACGAGCTGCATGTTCCTGGGGAAGCTCAGTTGTGTGGTAATACCCACATGTCGTGCATTCAAACTTGCGGGTTGAGTGGCCAAGGTAGTTCGTGGCCGCATCAAAAAGCTCCAGTGTTTGTTTGGTGTGAAGCCGGAGTTTCGCGAACGCATGCCAAGTTGCGAGATCAAAGAGCAAGTCGAGTACTATGTCGTTATGTTGGCTGGGCAGGAGCCCTTCAAAGACTGGCATTGCACACTAGATGGTTTGGTGAGTTAAATCGAGGTGCAAACAACGGTCTTTCACCTACCTGGAGCAAGTCTTCAAAGTCTCGTGCTGCGAGACGCTTCATAGCTGAGGCATTCTTGTGGAAGCGCCAAATGGTTCCTCGTCCGAAAGTTGGAACACGTCGGTACCTGGGAATCATGACACATAGTAGTATTGGCATACAAAAGAGCCACTAGAGCAATGAATTACCTGTAATTCAGTTGTTGTACTGATGTCCCCCCTGCAGCGTACAAAATACGCATCAAATGAGTAAATATAGCCTTCCAAACTCCAAGCTCGAATTCATGTAACAGGTCCACGACAAGCATGAGGAAGAAGTTGAAGTTCTCGTCTGGGATACGCTGTGAGAAAGCACTCTATGTAATGTTAGTCGATCCACATGATGTCATGCTTTAAACGAACCTGTATTGGAACCAGCGATGTATCCACCAACAGATTCTTGACGCGTGTACCATTTACACTTGCACCATATTTAAAAATATACTTGTGTGCTTGTGATACTGTCTTCTTGTGTGCCTGGTCATTGATGCGAACGTTTCTATGTGTCTCCATGTCCATTGGAGTACCCATTTCAGGCACATCACCTTTCTCAATCAAACAACGCGGGCAGAGACATAGCCCAAGAAATTTGATGCAGGCAAGCAGGATCCTACAATTCGTGATCAGTAGTGATATCATAATCAATTTAGTAATATATACTTCTCAGGATAATCCGCGCCATAAGTGTAGAACCGTATATACGCACGTCGTACAATTTTGTCAATAAATTTGATGATGAGGCCAGAGTTGTATGCTTCCACGAACTTCTCGTTGAGAAGCAGTGCCCAAATGGCCTGCATTAACTCACGCTTGCAGTGAGTATAAACATCATTGGACGATCCCTCCTCAAAGTGTCTGGTGTATTCGTCCTGAAAGTCATCCGGCAGCTGAACTCGGACATTGATTAGTATACTGCTCATCAAGTGACGATGACATACCGTTGGGATATAGGCTACATGATGGCATGCGGCTGCGGTGGGTTTTCCACGGGTATACTTAGATTGGTTACCGAAAAACATGTAGATTGGCCAGAGGGATGCATCACCAAAGTTTGAGAGCTGTGTAGCGTCCGACCACAGCAGAATGGGAATAACGACACGCTCAAGATCATCTTCTGGCTCTTGTGGGAGGCTGCGCAGATCGTTATAGAGATCGCGAGCCTTGGGAGACAAGTAAGCCTCGCTGAAAACCTTTATGGGTTCAACCTCAGGACTTGGCTGCCAATACTCTTCAAATGGAGTCAGATGAAAGTCAGCAGAGACCTCGTCTTGAAATGTGGACACTACGATGTCGATGATATCACGGTGATATATACCATCAACAGTAAGAGCGGGAAGTGACGGATCACGTTCACCTAATGGCCATGACGATCTTTCATGTGGCAGTGGAATAGAAACAGACGATTTTTTCCAACCATAGTCAGCATTGAAAGGATTGGACTGATTGTGAAGGTACTTCTCGATACGTTTCTTCTCGCGGTCATGATTGAATGTGCTCTGGATGGAGGGTTTGAAGTGGGGATCTGTAATATATGGCCATAGTCGGTTCAGTTCTGCGCCAGACTTTTCGTTCGTCCCAGAGTAATGCCAGCACATCAAGAGACCTGCTGTAGGACTGCTAAATGCCGAGTACAAGGTTTCGGGTGTTATCCGAGACTCTGGCGTTATCTGTTCACGTGCCTCAACGAGTTGAGAAGACTCCAAGGTAGGTGTGTCGACGACGGCATGAACATTGCCATCAGTTCTTGGAATAAATGATGGTTTCGTTGGATAGACCCGGAATAAGCCCATGTCATTTGGGGGTATTTGATATGGGACAAGCGGTGGGAGATGATTGACAATAGGCTCTGGATCGGGTGAGGGTTGGTGAGAGCTCAAAGGCGGTGGTGGTGGAACATGTCGTAGCCCGTCTCCAGTGGGTAGATAGTCAATATATCTTGCAGGCAAGCGGATGGAGCGACCAGAGCGACCGGAGATGACGGCATGTGGGTCAGGACTTGGAGAGGGAGAATAATTCATCGGTATATCCTCTTCGGCAGGAAAGTAGGGCCGAGATGGCCCCGCGTCACTTCCAACCTGCTAGTCCGATATTAGAGCACTGGTGCCAGGTATAGAAAGATATTTACCATGTTCTCATCAAAATCACTGCCTTCATGACGAACGTTTGATGATCCGGTAGTGTTGATCTCATCAGAAACCGGATGGAGTCCAGGAAGTGCTTTTGGCATCATTCTTGTACGTTTGTGGGTACGAGTAAGATTGGATTCCATTTCAGCAAATGCCCGACATTTTGATTCATGAGAGTGAAGCTTTTTGTAGGTGGTAAAAGCCTTTCGACAGCCTGTGCATGGATGCATGGGATGTTAGGCGCTCCAAGGGGAGTAGACGACTCGCAGTGTTGCAATGTGTATCAACGGGCTTATATTGTGATCTGATTGACGCTCTACATGCTGAATAAGTAGATAAAAGTGAAATACATGACCTAAGATAGGTCGTTGGGACGCATAAGACCACGAAGAGAACGGACACTTACTCATCCCCTCTCAGTCAGTTTCAGTGTGATGATCACGAGCAAAACCAACTTGCAGTGATTGCGGTGATCGGTGGTGATCATGGTCGTCAATGAGCGAGATAGTTACAGTGATTGTGGTAAGTCATTGATGTGGTCGTCAATGAGCGTGAGTGCAAGGACTGGTGTCACGCGAAATTGTCACTCTGTCACAAACCCTGTCACACAAGTGTAACATGCTGAACAACTTAACGGGGCTCATTTTCTAAGGTCAGATGATGATTCAAGCAGTTATATATAACACTAAAGACTCTATCCCATTAATAAAAATATACACTGCATATCGTGCTGTGGTACTTGGTGTGTTCCTCGAAGATGTCACATGTCACATGCTTATTAGTCAGCTACTGTACTTGCTCGTGCTGCTGCCATTTTGGGTCCTTATCGCTCTACCATCATGGCCGCCAAGCAGCAAGAATCGTCAACTGCTCCCAACGCCCAAATGTCTGGGAATGTTCTCACCCTTGAGGTCGAGAATATCTTGAACGGATGGCCGACATATGTCATTCATTTCACACCTGAACAACCTGGGCCGCTTGTGAGTATTTCTAACCTTCGCTGTTTTTACTTAAGACACGCATATACACTCTAGAAGCTCATCTTACGTCTCAAAGATGCATCCAAGCGAGTATATGCGCTGGATTCTGACGATGAAGATCAAAAACCTGCATCCCCTGCTAGCAAGGTAGACCGTGCTGGTGCGAATATCATGGTTGAGATATCTAGGTAATCAAAATTTCATTGATCTTTTCCCACTACATGTCACATCATTATAGGGACCCTTGTGATGTTACGGACACAGACATCAAACAGGCTAAAGCGATCCCGGTTATCCTGGGTGGCACTCTGAAGGATCCCCCTTCTCTCAAGCGCAGAAAAGTCACTCATTTCGATGCGGTCAGCGACAACGAAAACGACAGCAACAACGATGACAGTGATGTCACATTCATATGGCCCCCTCCTCGTACCGTACGTCAAATTGGGCCAACGACGCCGCTTCATGCTTTACGTGCTATCAAGACTTTTCCTATCTCTGTCAAACCTGTTATGAATTGATGACTCGGACGCATTGTGCAATAGAAATTGTATTTGTAGTTAAATGCTGTCAAATGAAAAGTGCTACAATGTGATTACAGTTGGCGACGTGAGGTAAATCACCGAGTCTGCTTACCAATCACCACCTCTTCATCCGCTACCACGATGGCCCCTGATCCCCCACAAGCGCAAGATGGCAACTTGGACAGCTCCAAAAAGTAAGTCCTATCCAGATTATACCATCGGGATAATTAACCATTCTTCGAAGGTCCAAGAAAGTGAAAAAGAAAGGTGACAACGACTCACTTTATCTCGCAGCTGCACGTACCATTGCGCGCTGTCATGACCTCTGGTGCGAGCCCGACAAAGTCTTCAGGATTGTGCGACTCGTTCAAGAAGAAGAAGCAAGCCAGCGTGGTGACCTTGATGAGGATGACCTGGCAAGAGATGCCCGTGAGGAGTACTTGAGCAACATGTAAGTTCACCATGGATTGTAACGCATACAACCTTGATTTATGCTTCGCAGTTCAGAGGAATCCCGAGAGCTTGCTGTCCGAACATACTACAAGCTTATTCAGATGATACCAAGCTTGAAAACGATGATCGATGATCCTGACAAACGGGATGAACTTGCAGGTATCAGTTCCAAGGTAAATTTCCCATCAATATATGCACATATACTCATGTCTCCTGGTCTTTGCGGGTCTCTAGATCAGTGGAGAAATCAAGAATACACGTTCGACTGATGCGAGCCGCCTCAAACACCTTATCCCTAAGTATGCTTCACCAAACCCACTCGATGTCACGACCATCAAGCCACTTATTGTTGTGACGAAGTCGAAGGCGGAATTGGGATTGAACCATCCATTCCTCACTCGATGGCTTTGTCCAATTGACAGACTCAATGCATTTGATGAAGACCCAGTGCAGTGAGTTTCTAATCTTTATTATGTTTGTTCTTTGTTGACGTCCGAACTGGGGACGAAATAAACTCGCATCGGGTGAGATCCCGATGGGGGGCAAAGATTTCCCAGCCTTCTTCCTCAGTGGAGCAATGCCAGGACAACAATGTGATCCAGAGTCGGATGACATCCTCTCCGAACTTTTTAGAAGCTATTTCCTCATTCGAGTGAGTTCTAGCTTCTGTTTGTCGTTGAGCGCACTGAATACACACTCTCATATCGGGCGGCACATTTACTTAGGTCCCTCATTCGCAACAGATCCCCCCGAGAGAAAGAATCGTGCTTGCAACGCTATCTTGAATGATGTGACAACAATCGAGGCGGAACATATCGCATATGTATGCGTTCAAGTAAGTCATTGATCACGCTTTAGTCTAGATTGCAACACTTCCTACTAGGCTCGCTTTGGAATTGTCGCAAGGGAGGCATGGAATGAAGAAGACGGAGATTTCAGTTATTGCGAAATGTACCGTTCAATTATCCAGTTCATCAAACACGCTGAGGATGTGGATTGGAAGAAGGACTTGTTAGCATTCTGGAACAAGTAAGCTTCATCAAACCCGAAGCTGATGTCCTACTGATAGTTTGAAGGGAAATTTTTGGGAACGAAAATGGTCGTGGAAGCACAGAGAAGCAGGCCGTCAACAAGGACTCCACACCACGCATGAGTACGATGGAGAGACTACAAGCTCGTATGAAGGCACGTGTCATTGCTCCTCCCAACTCGGACAATCCTCCATTTGCATTGGATCCTTCATTGTTCTCGTCTACTGTCGCACCTACACCTCAGCCCACCACCACCATCACTTCATTTGTGCAAGACTTGACTTCCTCATCGTCTGGTCCTGGCGTGTCCACCGCTGAGTCATCTGCAAGTGGGTTGACAAGTACTAGTACGAACCCCGGGGCTTCCCCTCCAACTACACCCCGACCCCCGGTTCCAGCGAGGAGACCCACTAGCCCGCTCACAGATCCCGAGGTATCCCTTCCGTTGACACCAGTCACAAACCGTCAAGGAAAGCAGCCAGCAAAGTCTACAAAAGCAAAGGGTAAGCGCCGCGCTCCACCCGATGGGGAACCCGAGGATACAGCAGTGGTTGGTGGTCGTACCAGCCGGGGGTCCAAGCGCCGCAAGTAAATGTACGTGGGCCTGACATCCCGGAGAGATCACTGACTTTTGGATAGCACTTTTCGTTTCATTCTGGTAGCTCCGCATTCTTGCTCGTCTATAGACATCACTTTGGCATTCCATGTCCTCTCCGTCTCCCGGTGCCGCGGTTTTCTGTCGCAATCAAGTCTCTGCCCCAGTGTCTCTGCTCGCATTCTGTCATCATCCAGCTACGTCGTCGTCAGCTCTTTGCAAGTGTATTATATTGGAGGGTCAAGTGGTGGATGGGATTGGTGGTGTTGCTGGTATCCGTACTATGGTCTAATATACACCAGTACAGTGAGATATTGTTGGTCGTTGTTACATCGGCAATATACCATTTCGTACTCTCATTGGCGGACTATTTGGCATTATCACACTGGCAGAAGGGACTATAGGGCATTATCAGATCGTGAGCTGCTCGGCCACCCCATCGGACTGGCCACATCCGACGTAATTTTTAATTCACGGACATTGGGTTATATGACCCCCAGCTGCAAGATGAGGAAAAAAATTCAGACGAGACATACAACTACCTATATCGGGCTATCAGATTTTTGCAGTTTTTGTGATGCCGGGAAACCACCCCAAACTACCTTGTAAAGTGTAATCAGACGTACCTGACCAGAGTGAAACCTAGCGCGAGCCACCGCGTAAATAATGTTTCGGTAAATTGCACGACCATGGGAGCCTGGCTGCGGCAAGCAAAATTCACTATTATCATTGTCTACCTCCTGATCACACCCACAACGAAAATATCTACCTGTGAAGGCATGAGGAGCAACCAGAAACTAGAGTGCTGACAAATATTGCCAGCCTGCCATCTCCATGACCCAAGACCAGTTCTTCCCTCCCATCGGACAGCTCGCGAAAAAGGCAGACGATCTGCCAGAAGAACCCACTACTTCCGATGGCGACATACAAGACGACAGACCGCTTGAAGAGGTCG
>JBBPJO010000533.1:0-10807 GCA_038088815.1 Boletus nobilissimus | reverse complement strand
GACAGAGAAGAAGATGTCAATGAAGAGGGAGACTAAAGTGTGGGTAGTGGTACTTGATGAACATGTATTCAATACACACCCACTCGAATAACCCCACTTGCTTGCCCTACCCTCCTCAATCCCTGCCAACCCCACAAGCTCCTTCAACACAATTGTGATGGGATAGAGCTCTGCCAGATCGATGCCACGGATCAGCTCCGCATACGTGTTGTGGAGAACTGTGGCTTTGCCAGTGGGGCTGGCGAGTAGAGATGACATGTATGTGTTGAGTCGACGATGAGTGCATCAAATGATGTCGTTAGGGAACGGCACAGGTAAACCCGTGGGTGTCGGCGCCCACACCCGTACCCGTCATGGGTACAGGTACAAAACCTGCAGGTTGGTGCCAACTGATGGCGAGAGGGTGACTGCTCGCATACAAACATGAATGCAAACGCATCCAACAGCGTTGTAAAATTTCCGAGATAAGTACTAACAAGACATTCACTCGCTCCTTGATCACCGACCACCATGATGTCCTCCTTGTCTGAAAAACTCACTGCAGCGCTGAACTCGCAAGACCATCGTCTGATCTGTCATCACCTTCCAGAACCACCATCAGACATACTCCCCAAGATCGATTTCATGTCCAACGACTATCTCTCCCTCTCCACATCCCCCGCGCTCAGACAAGCCATCCTCGACGCTCTGTCTGCCACTCAAAATATTCTCAGATCGGGAGGATCGCGTCTGCTCGTCCCTTCCCAGCCCCACGCACTCGAATCTCGTGTGTGTCGGTTTTTCGGTGCCGAAGCTGCTCTTCTGTTCAATTCCGGGTTTGATGCCAACATGGGTTTTTTCTCCGCTGTTCCACAGCCTGGCGACGTCGTCTTGTATTGTATGATGCACACATCCACGCTTCTGTACACGACGGCATGCGTCTTTCCAGACTTGCTCCAGACTTGCTTCTCTTCTTTCCACACAACTCCGTACTTGGTCTACGTCGTGCACTCTCAAAGCTCCTCGAGGATCGCGCGGATCTGAAACATGGCAAGACAAACGCTTTTATCGCGGTCGAGAGTCTGTATAGCATGGATGGCACGATTGCCCCCTCACGCATATCGTGGAGTGCATGGAGGAGATGCTCCCCCTGGGAAATGGACACATCGTCGTTGACGAGGCCCATGCCACCGGGATTTATGGTTCAAAAGGTCACGGATTGGTTGATGACATGGGGCTAGACAAGCGAGTGTTTGCGAGGCTTCATACTTTTGGCAAGGCATTAGCTTCCTCTGGAGGTAAGCAGATCTGTCTATTCTTTGAGGAGACGACAAAGTTCACGACTACTTGGATGAATAGCTGTTCTATTGACGACAGAGATCGTCAAAGATTATCTTCTGAATTATGCCAGGAGTCTCGTCTATACGACAGCCCTCCCATTCGCAAACATTGTCGCCATCAACTGTTCTTTTGACATGCTTGAAGATGGCACGACGGAAGCAGTAGGTCACCTTTACATTCACCACCCATTGATGGTCAACGTCCTCTTTCAGCTCTCCAAGCACCTGTTCGCCCTTTCTACATATTTCGTCGATCTCCTTTGCTCTGAGCTGAAGAAATACCCTTCATCGCTAATTAGCCTCCCTGACCATCTCACGCCTGCCACCTCTGATCAAGCAAGTGAACCAACACCACGACGACCACCACCCTGGGAGATCGACTCATGGGACGAGGCATCTCTTGTCCGTGACCCATATCCATCCTTTCCGACGCCGATAATCCCGATCCTCACAGCAGACCCCCGCGCACTCTCCACTTTCTTCTTCTCCTACACATCGTTTTCGTCCCCTGCCCTGCTACTAGACTCTGCTACATCGTCGTCCCCAACTCGGGCAGTGGCACTTCACACCAAACCCATCTACCCACCCACTGTTCCCAAAGGCACCCCCTGCATCCGCATCTGCCTCCATGCGGAAAGGTGAAAACTGCACAGAATGAATGTCTGAGGCTCGTCAAGTTCTTGAGGCTTTGATTCGCCGACACTTCATCGTTTGACAAGCACGTCCATTTCAACCTTGCCATTGACGTGGACATCTCATACAGGAATTGAATGAGGGGTCTTTCCACTTGTCAATAACGATGAGATGTCATTTAGGAATCTCTAGCAATTGCCAAGCAACGGACGCTACCTAGACTCTTTGGCAAGACGTGGTCGGTGAAGAAGACCGTTAGGATGGTCTATCGGCGTGAGTGCCAAGGAACACAATGAATTCAGCTCTTATCCCATTCGGTACGTTGTCCGTCACTCTCGTCCACCTCATCAGATCCGATAAGAACCCATGCAGAGATTGGTTCATCAAAGCTCCACAACCATGCAATACAGGTCATAACCGACAAGCATGGGATACTTGAATTGTATACCTTGGACGTGTATACAAAGCTTGAACGGTTCCTGTCTTTGTGGGAACGCCTTTCATTTTCTCCCATCTCTGGCCTGGTCGCCCATCCCACCCCCTCTTTAACCCTGTCTATGACCAGATGAGTTCCGGCATGCAGGAAGTCGTGGCCGAGAAACATACAGCAATGAGCGAGGAGGGCGGTTCCGCTTCAGATCATCTCCCACTCGCCAATGGTGTTGCACAGGACTATGAGCTCAAATGCGCGCTCAGTGAGTTGTTCCTCGATCCTCCTCCACCGCCACTCAGGTCTTGCTCTCTCCATCTAGTCAACAAGTGCATGCAAGAAGAGTGCGTACCTTGTGTGTGTGTTCAGCCACCAATGATAACATGATTGATCCTGTGGACAGAATCAGATTTGGTCGTTATCAATGGCAGCTCTTTGTCCTGAGTGGCCTAGGATGGCTGTCAGATAGTATGACACGTTTTTTTGATACCCCTGAAACATGTGTTGATGCGATTGCAAAGACCTATGGCTCCAGGGTCTTGCGGTCGTGCTTCCGGCAGTTCCATCTCGCATCGAGTATGCAGTTTTGGCCGAATTTGCAGGTTTGATCGTAGGTGCAACGATATGAGGCGTCTTGGCCAATATCATTGGGAGAAAGACCTCCTTTAATGTAAGTCGGGTTCGGTGATATGTGTTCCATTCATGATGGCATGGGATTTAGATTTAGGCCACGCTCTTCATTGCCGGCATCTTTGGATGGCCGCTGGAGGCGGACTCAACTTTGTTTCCTTCTCGTCCTTGATAGCCTGCATGGGTTTTAGTGTTGGTGGAAAGTGAGCCACATTCTCGCCGCATGTACTGTGGTGATACTTAAATGCCCTCTCAAGCCTCCCAGTAGATGGTATGTGTGATCCTTTCAAAGGCATGCCTCGTTCCAACTTCTCGTTTCATGCGTTCTTTATTTAGAATTCATACCCACATCACACCAAGTATGCATTCTATCGCAGTCCACGATCGGGAAACCATTAACACGCGCCTTGTAGTGGACTCTTACCCTGCTCTCCGTATGGTGGGCATTTGGTCAGCTGGTTGCTTCCCTGATTAGCTGGGTATTCATTGTGAACTACTCATGCGACCCCTCGATACCCTTTGGAGAGTGTCCCAGGGCCCAGAACATGGGCTGGAGGTACACCCTGTAGGTGCAACGTTGTCGTGTGCTCGCTCATTGGCTCATAGGTTTGTAGAATCACACTGTCAGTAACAATCGATGCTTGATGATGGGGGTTTCGAGACTGAATACGATGCGATATAGTGGCACAGTCACGTTCACGATATTCGCCACACGTTACTTTGTATTCGATTTACAGGAGTTACCCAAGTATCTCGTAGCGCAAGGACGCGACGAAGAGGCGGTCGTGGTATGTCTCATCAGACAAGTATATGATTCGATTAACTGAGCTCATGCATCTTTCTTTCTAGGTTCTTGAACATATTGCACGCCGTAACGGCACGACCATCTCACTTAAGGTCGAAGACTTACACAGAATCTCGGAATTGTCCAAGGCGCCGCCAGCCAGTTGGTGCAACTCCTTGCGTCGTTCGTTCATCGATGTTTCCTTGTGTGTGCCTCTGACGTTGTGCTGGAGCTTTCCTCATTACCATCTGGATTTTCTAGTTCCCACGTCAAGCCACTGTTCTCTACACGTCGACTGGCACTCAACATGACACTCATCATTCGCATCTGGGGTTCATGCTCGTATTTAGTCATAAAAGCCACGCATCAACTGACCTCTTCTCGCCAGTCTCATTGGTATCGCATATCCCCTACACAGCTCCTACCTCCCCCTGTACCTCGAAGCGCGTGGTTTCCCCTCAGGTGCGGTGAGTCTCAACATAACCTACTGCAACTATGCCATCGTCTCCACCCTCGGCATCCCTGGTTCGCTTATTGCATGTTACGTCGTTGATCTCTCGCGCGGCACGGGCAAGTTCATGGTCGGCGGACGCAAATGTCGCTCGCAGTGTTCACCCTCTTGTCAAGCATCTTCATGTCTTTGTTCGCAACGAGCAAAACTCAAGTGTCAGTGCTCGGGTATTCGTGTGCGAATAGCCTCGTGTTGTACGTCTCCTTGTGCGCGTGCCGCGTATGTTTCCCACATGTGCTCACCCGCACGTCTCTCTTTCTAGGAACTCCGTACATGTTCTATCCGAGTTCGACGTGACACTGACCTCTAGATGTACGGCGTACTCTACGCCTACACGCCCGAATCGTTCCCCGCCCCTCACTGTGGTACAGGTGACGCCCTCTGCGCCGCACTCAACCGCATCGGCGGGTTCATCGCATCGCTCATCAAGATTGCCACGACGCCCAAGATGGGGACTGTCTCTGCGAACACTGCCAGGTCGTTTCCTTGTTGTTTCGTTTTCGTTTGCAGATGGATGGAACGTGTGGCGTTCACTAGACCCATGTTCGGCTCGGTAGCCTTGTTTATGGTCTCAGCAGTCTTGACGCTGCTTCTCTCCATCGAGGTGCGCATGGCCCATTCTTCCTCCCCTCGTGTATAGATGGCTTTTCCATAGACCGCCGGACGAGGCGCACTCTAAGTTCGTGGCGTACCTGTGAATTTATGAACCCAACGACGACAACCTACGAGATGATATTGATATCCCCATGTACGACGGATACAGGAGAGCAATGAAACGAGAAATGAAAAAACGTCATGATTATGCACGACTTTATGTCGTTTGATAACTACCCACAAGTTTCGATAAGTTATGAGGATCCAAGGTGACAACAGAGATAAGGAAAAGAAAGAGAAGAGGACGAGATGGGAAGACCTCGAAGAACAGAAAACAAAACACGATATCAATATAAACATACGAAAAGACGATCAACCGAAAGAAAAAAGCGTACACCGACCTCACAGCCTACCCTTGATATTTTTTGATCAAATCTCTCAACCGCGCCTGTCCAAAGGTCAAATCACCCAATGTACGCCCTGGTGCACCACCCCCTCCCTTGGACACACTCCGTACATCCGAGATGGTCTCAGAGATCATGGGCGGCAACAACCGCGCTTGTCCCTGTCCCAGTCCTTGTCCCGGACTGTGCCCCTTGACATGCGCCAATGACGCTGTCAAGGACAACATGGGTATCGCATGTGACGACGACAAGACCGCCGGAATGGTCGTCGCACGACATACGGAATCACCAAAGCTGAGAACCCTGCCGTCCTTGTTGTTCAAGTTGATGTGGGCATTGGTGACCTTGATACCGCCAATGAACTGGCGGATGTAGACGTGGGTGACTCCAGTAGCATAGTCTGTGTACGAATTGGGACGAATGACGCAGGTACGACCTGCTTGGAAGACGTTGTACGGTCTCAAAAAGTCACGTGCGACGGCGTAGGGGTCTCTGGTGGGATCAGGCGGAGAAGCTGTGCAGAGGTTGACGGACTGGAAGCGTGCATGAGGAAGGTCAGGACCAAAACCGAGAGACTTTCTATGGGCCAGAGGGGAGGAGTGAGCGAGAGCATGTGCGGCGAGGCCAGCCAGGGCGAGGGTGATGGTGGACAGAGGGTTTGGATGGTGACTGCTTTTCCTCATTGGGTGCCTCTATGCTGTTATTCATGGTATAAGAACCTCGGGATGGGTCTGGTTGTGGAGTGCGGTCTTGTATGCGTTGGCGTTCGCACTTGTAGGCGAACGGTCAGCAGGAGGGATGGAGGGAGAAGGGGAGGGGGAGGTGCTCGTCACGAGGTGGGTGAGGACGAGGGTGGTGAGGGTGAGGGGGCGGACGAGGGAAAGGGCAAGGGCACGGCATTGCATCCTTGTCGTCCTTGTCGTCCTTGTCCTCGTTGCGAGGTGGGTGAGGATGAGGGTGAGGGTGGGGTGGATAAGGGGATGGGAGTAAGGGCAAGGGCAAGGGCACAGTGTCGCATCGTTGTCGCTGAAACGTGACACCCCTTGTCCTCGTCACACGGTGGCGTCACGTCGTCGTCATCCTCCTCATCGTCCACATTCCACGTCCTTGTTGCGAGGTGGGTGGGACGAGGGCGAGGATGGGGTAGACGAGTGAGGGTGAGGCATGGGCGTGGGCATGGGTGCAGTGTCACACCCTCGTTGCCATTGACTTTGTTGTCCTCGCAACGAGGACGAGGTGAAGGTGGGGTGGACGAGGGGGTGGGGGAGAGGCGAGGGCGCAGTGTCGCATCATTGTTGTTGTTGTTGTCGCGAGGTGGGTGAGGACAAGGGCGAGGACCGGGTGGACAAGATGATGGGTGAGGGTGAGGGTGAGGGTGAAGGTGTGGGCACGGCATCGCGGCGTCCTTGTTGTTGTTGTTATTGTCATCCTCGTCCTCATCGCGCTTCCCCGTTGCGTGTCCTCATCGCGAGGTGGGTGAGGGCGAGCGTGAGCGCGGGCATGGTGGTGTGGGTGCATGGGGTGGACATCACTGTCGTCCTATGGCAAGGCGACACTGACGTGCGGTGACTGACAAACAGATAGTTTATGGAGGTTCAATGGTAGATGGAGATGGTGGACAGAAACAGCCCCACTCAGTGAGTGAGAATGACCCACTACGTTGACACAACGCAAGACGTCGATGAGGACAAACAAAGCGAGGATGAGACATATCATATTATATCACAGAGGCTCGTGCGCGGCCAAAGTATGGACTGCAATGGGGGCCTCTCAGATGTCTTTGACTTACCATATTGCAGAGGCTCGTGCGTGGCACACAAACAATCATCGACTGCAATGGGGCCTCTTAGATACATCATAGGAGCTGATAAAATAATAACATTCGAGATGAAGACTGAGAGGACACTCGATGAGCAACAGATGTGGTCCAAAAGGGGCTCCAGAGTGCTCCCTTTGGACCACATCCCTTGCTTGTTTGCGCCGTGGAAGAGTCCTGAGTGTTAGGGAGTGCTAGGAATGGGTTAAGGGTGGTTGGGTTTCAGGAGGGACGGTCTTACAGACCAATTTATTTTGTATGGGAAATTGGTCCTGTAAGACCATTGGAGTTCGAAAAAAGTGCTGCCAAGGGTGAAACAGTGTTGAAAACCATCCATGGTAATCGAGATTCAGCCATTCATGCAGAGTGCTATGCATATGCCCCAGAGGCTGTCTGAAGATGTCAAGAAATACTATCTGCAATACAGATGAAAGACCTTCCTGATAATGCCCTGTCACAATTCTACTTTGTTCAGCCTAGGCAGGATCCCAAGCTTGGTTGCATTCACACAGATGCTTGTGCCCATGTACCAACACCAACTGTCCGTTGTATCCTGGCAAAGGCACTCAGGGTACAAAACCACTCTGGCAAGCTGCAGTTCTTCAAGGCCATGAACCTTCATGATGAGGGGACACGTCTGACTGGTAGCCATATCTATGAAAACTGGTTCCACAGCTGCTCTTCTACAATGGGCAAATACATTGAGTGCCACTGGATCCAAGGCTTGGGTGGTATTGAATGTATACAGGCAGGTAGTCTTCAAACTGTCTGCTATGATAAGAGTGTTCTAGGGGCAAGGGAACCACCATATTATTGGGTTGCACCAAAGGGTTTCCCAGGATTACACAGTGCACTGGTACTCAAGGACAAGATCTATGCATTCCGAACAACCATCAGTCGGAAACCCAAATTGCCCACCAAGGGTTTGCAGCACCTCCGAGACAGTTTGCCAGCTGATTTGAAGGATGTGAGCTGGAGGATTATAGTTGTTGGTCTGAACACACATGTCATCAAGGCAGTTGCAAGAAGGTGGACTGGTAAAATATGCTTTCCAAGAGAGGACATGCACATACCCATTGGGTGGAGCAAGGTAGATCCAATGGTGTGGTCTTATGATTACAAGGTGTGCAAGAGGTTGATTGGTTTGTTGAGCATCATCTGACTTGTTTATTTCTAGGTATTTCATGATAGGTCTATTTCAGATGCAGAGGTGCATGTTGAAGAATTCGATTCTGATGAGTCAGCAGAAGAACTTTGGGAGTGTGAGGATTCCGAGTCAGAGGACTCAGAATGGTGACTCAGGTTGCCAGTTTGTATGCACTAGGCTGGTGCGGGACATGTTTGTTTGACATTAGTACTATGTGCCTTGTGCAGCTTCACGATGATGAGTTGCATTGTAGACAGACTTGTGCAAGGTTGCCATGTACTGACAGTAGCTGCATGCATCAAAAACATGATCATGACCAACAAACTTCGATGGTCGAATGGAGGTCGATGTTCCTTGCCTGTAGCAGTAATGCTCCTTGGGATCATCAGCATGCAACGAATGCTGTCCAGGTCTGGAGAGGAGGAAGATAGTATTGCTGCTGATCTATACAGGTCGTCAAATACCGTAAATGCTTACTAGTATATCCCTACGAGTAACGAGCCCCCGCATGTCTGCTCTCTCCAAGATTTATGATCGGCCACGTTTCGTCCGTCGTACCCTCCCCACCTCCGAGTTCCTAGCACTAACGGCACCAGCGACCCCAGGGATGACGCCGACCATCCTCAACAACCGTCGCTTCTCTTCTGCCTGCCCCGGGTCTTCGTACGTTACGCGTAGACTTTCCTCTGTCGAGCGCATCGCATCCGTGCCAAATCCGTCTAGCAGGCTCATACTGATCTCGAGGTCTGGTGGTGGGACTGGCGGAGGTGCGATGGGGGGACGTTGAGGGGAGATGACGTTCTCGCGGGAAGCGTTGCGAGAGGGGACCTGTACATAGTAGTCCGTGCATGCAAGAGGCATGAGCACACGCATGTCAAACGCGAGAACAAACTAAACGTACGTTGGATGGCCCACCTGGCCTCACTCTTTTCCCCTTCTTCGCCGCACCCACGCCTGCATCACGTATTGCTTCGTCGCGTTCGTATTCCACAATGGACCGCTTCCCGAGGAGCGACGTTAGGCTCTCGTGGAGCGCTTTCGTGATAGCGTCCGTGTCTGGGAGATGCGCGGGCGACGAAGGGGCGAACGCGTTGGGGATGGAGCTCGAGGGGAGGAGTTTGATTGGTGAGGGCGAGGTTGATGACGGTATTCGGACTTGGGCTAGGATGTCAGCTTTGGCTTTGACGTGGGTATCGTCGGTCGACCGAGCGGGTTCGCCTGCGACGGGTGGGGTGGGCTCGAAGATAGGTAGGTCGGTCTCGATGGGGGGTGGAGAACTACTTAATGGAGGTGCGGCGGGCGGAGAGGACGTCACGGAATTGCTCCCGTTGGCTTCTCCCCCCTCTGGGGGATCCGAGTCGTGCGTCAGATATTTTGGTTTCCCAAACAAGCCGTTGCACGGAGATCCCGTCTTGTCGCAGTGACGTCGTGCGTTGTGCTCGCAGTTCCGAGGGGAGGTATCTTGAAGGAGGGCTGGGTTCTTGATGAACATTGAATTGGTAGAATTGTCTGTAGGATAAGTTAGCGTGCACTACATAGAAAAGAACTGAGAACGGCATTACCGTTATTCCTTCGGTAGCCCACTTCCATTTCCCTCCCTTTTCCCTTGTCTCTCTTGACCTCGGGAATTGGGATTAGAAAAGCATGAGATGGACCAACGAGGTAGTCATCCACAGGTGGAACGGTCCCCGACTGCCCAATGCGTTCCAACCAGGCCAGAGGAACGACCGGGATCCGCCATTCCACCGCCTTGTCAAACTTGGCACCCGTTCCACCGGGGCAGAGAAGGTGCGTCGACCGGCGAGAAAAGGTCGGCTCCAGCGTTATCCCTATACACGCGTCTGGTGAAAACTAACTCGAATGGTGGAAGAAAACCGAAAAACGAACCGACCGCCCTTACGAGTCGTCGAATCCAACAGAGCTCGGACTGGTCTAGACCGGACAAGCTCAAGCGGACCGCTTCCGCATCTACGTGCGTCTGTGAGTAGTCGAAGATCGTGATCGGCTTGGACCTACCGGGTACTGGCGTTGCGATCTTGAGGGGGGTAAAGGACACATTTTCGTCCGGTCTACATATCCGTTCGTGGAACACAGAGTGTTCGAGCCAACATTCTGTCCTGTACTTGCTTCGTGCATTGTCGTCGAATTCTTCATGATAGAGCTTGCTTCCACTACCGCAAACACCGTGTTTAATACGACAGTTAGCTTGACGCTAGGGAACGAACCTTATTAGCCTGACAATAATGAAGTTCGGTTCCTCGGTGTCATCATCAACCACGATACCGCCTCCATTCTCTATGGCCAACCGAACATTTGTACAGCGTGCTTCACCAAGAAGGCGAAAGGTATACCCAGCGAAGAGAGTCGGTATAGCTGGTTGAACGGGTTTATGTAAACCACTCCCTTCCGCCCCACCAGGGCAGACCACTTGACACGTCGTATTCCGCCGAAATGGTTGTCGCACAACAGATTCTTTCACGGGGACCGGAGCAAACGAGTGCGCACGCTTAAACGATGATATGACGCTCTCTTTCTCTCT
>JBBPJO010000532.1:0-10808 GCA_038088815.1 Boletus nobilissimus | reverse complement strand
GCTACTAAAGCAAATCTTGCTAGACCTATATAGCCAAGGTACCCAATGACTGTTAAAATGTCAATGAGATTGAGTTAGCAAACAATAAATATTATAGTAGATTAAATAAGTTTTACCATGAGATAAATCTGCAATACTTACAGGTTCTGTGTATCTAGCCCACTAGCTACACCTAATCTGATATTATACATAGTATCTGTACTAGCATGCATACTGCAAATGTCCAAAGTACTTTTGTCCCCATGTACAATCTATTCATATTACTCAAGATATCTGCTTATACCACACATTCCATGTTGTTCTGCAACATGTTGATATAAAGGGAAAGAAATGGAATGTACCACTAGTATGACAGGGTTCTGTCCTGTCTCAATAACAAATGAATATCTCTGTTCTCCACTTTGACCATCCACTACCAAGTCAGTCCTAGATAACTCCAGTCCTTGACTCTAGCCATTATATATCCTGATGACCTTCTTCCATTAATTTACTGTACTAAACTGATTGAATTTTCTGACATGTGTCACAGGACCAGGTGATGAATTTGTGAATGATCTAGAAGCCAAGAGAAGCTAGGGGCAGAAATACTAGTGTGTCTCCACAGCAAAATACTAAAAAATTTGGTTCATATAACATATCACATGCCACAACTAATTAATCATGTGAGTGTCCCTCAAATTGTCCAACTGTGCTAGTACTCAAGATTCAAATCGGAATCTTGACACATCTTACTTGGGAAACTTCAGAAAAGGAGAGCAGATGTTTCATGCTTGATAAATTTGAGAAAAATCATTGGACTTCTCACAAAAGTTGCTTAATTGACACTCAGCCCATCAGCATCTAAGCCATGCATTGTTGGAACTTGAAGGAGGGTATTAGATGGGATTGACAAAAGATATACCAGAAATCAAAGTCCTCAACTCCAGATGTTTGTGATTTGCCAGAAAGTGACAATATTCAATACTGTCATATCCCATCATCTCTGGTCATCTCCTTGATCACAGGTCTATCTCCAATGAACTCCATCTGGAGACCCTCTCCGGAAACCCTCGGACTTGTACACCCCTTTGGATCCCCCTTATGCTCTCTATCCTAGTCCCCTTTAGTGATAGTCTACAAGTCTATATTATAGTTTGTACTGCCCTTCCAGCCTTTGCATTTCTCTGTCCTCTGTTCCTATGTATGTACGCTGCCCTTGCACAGTAACTTCAGACCCAGACTTCCTCCAGGCTCCAGTATATAACACTGTACTTCTTTGTTGTACCCTCAGTATGAAAATTATATGTTTGTGTATAATGTCACATCATTAAATGGTCCTCCTCTTCCTGCCCTTGTCTCTTCCATATCTTCCTTTTACCTTGGACCTCTGACCCTCCAAAATATGAGGACCCATGGGTTTGGCAAGGGTGCAACACATAAGTCCTGTGCCGCTGTCCTCACCCCCTCTGACAGGCCTCTGTTCCCTTGGTTCTCTGACAACTCCAGCATTCTCATTAGCTAGAGACTACCCCCCTCATCTCCGAGATTCACTCCATGATCTCCAAGACCACCACCTCCACTTCCACCCAGAGTTCCACCCAATCATCTCTGGACCTTTTTCTGCAGACCCTCTGCCTCTGGACCTCTGGACCTCCACAGGAGACAAGACCAGGAGGAATCAGGACTCTGACAAATACCATGGCCCTCTGGGCACCCCTAGACCTGCAAGCAGTGTAGAACATTGTGTTTACTTTATGGAGGGTCCCTCTTACATGAAGTAGTTTATTATTTTTCTCAGTCCCATCAGTAATCATACTACCAAAAGCCTGTCTGTGTCTGTTGTGTCATATGTTGCAAAAAGGGGCATTGTCACCCAACCATTGACAATGAGTTGCAAAGATGTCCACCCAAACACTATTCAACAATGATTTCATTCCATGTACTGCAAGTTACTATCTTCCATCAATGCAATTGATACACAATGTTTATCTTCTGTGTGCTAAGAACTCAAAGTCCAATCACATCAAAAGCTAAGGGACAACAAGCTTGCCAATGTAAAGGGGTCAAACTCGAAAAGGAAACAGACGAAATGAAATTCCTACAGAATTTTGGGCTACAAACCTGTCCCCTTATGGGTCCAGGAATTATAGATAAATATGCACCCTGCATACACTGTCAAACCCTTGGTGGAATAATAGAAGAAACTCATTTAATGATCATGTGCTGTTCTGCAGATAGGCTTCATCAGCCCGACAAAGTCTACCATTTGTTGACGGCATGGAAGGGAGTTTGTCTCATGATGCCGCAATCAATTCACATGACCCCAGAAGTAGCCTTGATAAGATCTTTTGGTATACACTTGGCATGTTACAACTCGGTGTACTTCTCTATAGCCACAGCATGGCCACAGCATGGCCTCCAATAGTACCAGAAACCTGTGTAGACGCGGAGTGGAGAAAATGGCTGAAGGATCCGAGTGAACATAGGAAAGGCTACGTAACTTATGTAAGGGGGTCGAGCCAGACGTCTTGAAACTTGTGAAAAGAAATCGTTCGATCACTGGCAGGTGCTACGCCTGCTTCGTGGTACAACATATGCTTATTTTGTCTTGAATTCGTCGAGCAAATATCTTGACTGTTGACCCGACGACGAAGTGGGGAACGGGAGATAACAGGCTGTCGGTTTCGTAAACGGTTGCTGCGTGCATGCCTTCGTAACACGGTGGCTATGCGACAAAGTAATTGTTGAGGAAGGGTCGCAAACAAAAGGCGATGGCGGTATGCATTGACCTAGGTCAACGGGAGGTAGCGTGTATATATTGCGAAGGAAACCAAGAGACCGCAACCTGATCGTTGACTCTCATCATTACTCTGCTACATTTTGCGGTCCGTCAGCGATGATCAGTACGTGATGTGACAAGATGGTGATGGTGGTGCCTTCATGCTGACCGTTGGGCAAGGGCATTCCCAGCTCGTTGAGAGCAACGTCATACGCCGATCACGGGCGATGACATTCTCAGTGAAGGGCGAGTTTATCGTGAGCGGTGACAACGAGGTCCGAGTATGGCGAGCGGAAGACGGCACAGAAACGGCAAGAATGAGAGCGGAGGATGTCAATTGTCTCGCTGTGTCGAAAGATGGTCAACGGATCGCAGCAGGGACAGAGTGCGGCAGTCTCTTCGTATGGGATGCGACGACGTACAAACAAGTCCAAGTCTTGAAAGACGACGACTGCTCCATCCACGCACTCGATTTCTCGCCAGACTCGACGAGACTCGTCATGGCGTCAGGGAACACAGTCACCGTTCACATCGCTGCTGGTAAACAAGTACAAACCCTCGAACGCTGGGCTCAGGTGTGGGCAGCGAAATACTCACCGGATGGGGATCGAATCGCGACAGCTACCAATAGTTGCGTCCGAGTCTGGAGTAGCAAAGATGGCCGCTTGCTTGTGGAAATCCCGGTCAGAGTAACCCCGCGAGACAACACTGGTCTCCTATGGTCCAGTAACCATCTTCTCGTCGTATCCGACGATGCAATCAAGCAATTTCACGCGTCGTCCGGGTCACCAATCTCAGATTGGCAAGTTCCCAGTAGCAATGCGGTCTCGTGCATTGCCCTACCAAAGCATGGCCGATTCATCGCATACTCTACAAACAACACCGTCACTCTTTGGTCCACGTCGACACATGCCCAGCTCTCCCTCATCCAACATACTCAAGGCATATGCTCCATCGCATTCTCTCCCGACGACCAATTTCTCGCAATTGATGGGGAGGACGGGAAAGTCAGTATCAAAAGCCTCTCTTGCATCATCAATATTGTGAGTATCGTGTCTAATCGGATTACAGCCGTCAGAATGACACTCTGCATAGGATTCAATCATCGTCTTGTCTGCACCCCACTTTCCAGCTACCCGACATCGAAACTGACGACATTGCGCTCGACGCATGGAAGCACGACCAGCTCGAACACGCGGATGCCTTGTTGACCACAGCAATCACCACGTCTCAGCGTTCCATCCACCATCTACTCGCTAGTCGGGCTCTCGTGCGAACTCGTTTACAGCCGTGGGACGCAGAGCTCATCGATGCCGCAACGGTGCTACTTACTCTCTTCTCACGGAAGCTGACGCTGACGCCAAATTATACAAAGGCCATCGATATTCAGCCGACCCTCCTTGGGTTCATTGCAAAAAGTTTGGCGCATGTCGGCAAAGGGGAAAGACACAAGGGCTATCGGACCTGCGACATTGCATTTGAGCACGTACCCTCGTCTCACCGCGGGTTTCTCTCCCTAATCAAGGTCTGTATATTTACTTTCCGGTGCCCTTTCTGTTGTTCATTCCACTCATGCTATCATCATGTTTATGGCCGGAGGACATCCCGATGCGATCTCGCGCCTAGATGACCTCATCGCTACATTCCCTTCCGACTCGTTGTGCCAAACGGTCCAGGCACGTGCACAACATGCTACCATGCGACACATATTAACACTGCCAATTTCATCAGGCATATATGTATCTTCTCCTTGGAAACTCGCAGATGGAGCTCAGTGACTACGAGGGTGCAATACATTCGTTCGAGCGTGCACGAGCCCAAATTCGGAGCGACGCTGGCCCTCCCCTCTTTACGATCTCATTGGTATGTTCCCTATCGGCATATTGCGTCTCCAAACCGCTCACCGTCTGACAGATTTCCGGATGGAAATTTGATAATCTCGACATCACGATTCGGCGGTGCCTTTGTCAAGCCTTGTACGCCGTGGGTCGCACAATGGATGCAAGCAAATATCTTCTCGAATTAGTAAACACCTTGGGTGAAAAGGCTTATAACGATGTACCCATCACCAAGTGGGTTTCTGGTCAGTTTCATGCTCTATTCGTTTGCTTTACATGTATTCAAAATATACTCTGCAGACGTTACCCAACAATATCTCTCAACGCTTGAAACTGACGGTCATGCAGCTTCAATCGCTTTCGGTGGTGGTGACCCACGGAGGCCTCACACTACTGTCAATTCACAGACCTCTATACTGCTCCTGAGAGAGTGGGCAAAAGTAATGTTGGCGAGTGGCGAGGTGCTCTGGTTGCTTCCGCCAACGTGAGTATCCCGTTTGGCTCTTGTATGCATCGTGGGCCTGACGCCCTTGGTTTGGAGTTCTTGTTTCCCAGATTCGCAATCTACCAGGTCATATGTGATCGTCTCGAAGCGAATGGTCGTGTCGTGGATGCGGTCGAATGTTTCCACGAAATGATGAGGGACATGAGCGGACTCACGACTGAGTGGGTTTGTGGTGAGGATACGATCTCCTTGTTTCTTTACCGCGTGCCAACCGCTCTTCTGTTAGATTTCACCCAACGATGTCTCTCTGCTCATGGTGACGCAACCTCGAATGCAAACCAATCCTCTAACACACCGACAATTCACACTACCCCCACACCGCTCTTGGAGCTGTGGGCAAATGCAAAACTAACCCGTCATTCGTGGAGAGATGTCTTGCTTTCTGCGGTCGGCGTGAGTATCTCACTTTACTGTTATTAATGTTTTGAGACTGAGATTATTGGTTTGTAGTTCACACTATCCCGATTCGAAATCTATAGGGTCGTATGTGAGCGTCTCGAAGCGATTGACCGCGTGGCAGGTGCAGTAGTGTTTCCATGCGATGACGAGTGAATTGGGAGCGAAGACAGTTGCACTGTATGATGAACAACTGGCTTGGGCCCTTGGTGAGCGACGTGCGTCTTGCGTAGTGCATTTTTCTTATAGCACACTTTGTTAGACTTGAGGCAGCGCGCCTCCGAAAAGCTGGAGCGTCTCGGAGACAAGGCAATAGACGCCTTGCGATACGACGATGCCATCTCCTGCTACTCGAGTGCATCGTCCCTCATTCCCTCGTCTCTGAAAGCAATTCTTCTCAAGCGAAGCAAGGCATGGTTGGCATCTGGATCATGGAAACAGGCTCTACAAGATGCGAACCAGGTACCTCATTTTTGCCTCATACAAATCCATCTAACGTGTCGCATCCAGGTGATTACACTCGATCCATCGCATCCGTGGGGCTACGAAATCAAACATGCAGCCTTACACAAAGGAGGAGACTACGACAACGCGATTCGTGCTTTCGAAATGATGCTATCCATGGCGGAAGAGTCACGTGATCCGGGAATTCAACGTGAATTGTGCTCATTGGCTTCACAAAGATGACATGTTTATATTGTTTGATAGGGCAAGGTGACCGGTACATCAGCCCATCAAACACACGAGCGGCGATTCGCAAAGCTGTCCAACGGACTCTGCATCGCTCGCCACGTGTCCTCATCAACACGACCACTGGTCGTCTCCACGATAGAGCTGAGCAAGCATCTGGATTCGAATCCCTGCCGATCTTCAAGGAGCTTGTGTCATCAATGACGACACGCATCGACTATGTCCGGATCAAACATGAGGTGCGACAGTACTTCCGATACGTGATGCTGTCGCACAAATGGGAAGACAACGAACCGCTCTTCCAGCAGGTGGTGCACATGGCGGTGTATGACCTGGAGACGTCCCTGACTCATGACAAGTTGCAAACATTGTTCGGGATGCGGGATTCAATTGGGCATGGTTCGCCCTTCATCACCGCGTGGCGCTCTTGCACGGAGTATCTGGAACACTCGTGCCTGGACACTTCAGGAGTATATTGCCGCCAAAGGTCATTCGCTTCTACACTGAGGATTGGACTCTTCACAGAGATCTGGACATGCCGAACCACAAAGAATCGCCAGAAATCATATCGGAGATGGAGCAAGCCACTGGGGTCTCTGCACAGCGATTGATGACCCTTCGTCCCGGCTTGGGCATCATTCGGGAAAAATTGCGTCTCGCTTCGACTCGGACAACGACGAGGGTGGAAGATGCTGCATATTCATTGCTTGGCATCTTCTCGGTTATCGGTATACCCCCGATATATGGTGAAGGGGAAGCATCTCTGGGACGTCTATTGGCGAATGTTCTCACGAGATCTGGAGACGCGAGTATTCTCGCGTGGACTGGAGAATCTAGCCCCTTCAACAGTTGACTGCCCGCCCATATCAATGTCACATCTCCTCCCACCTATTTCAGACTCTGGAACGGGACGTTTCATCACTGGATCGTATACTCCTTCATTCAACCTTGGTGCGGCCTGGAGATTGTACAACCGCCTCAAAGAGATTCCTACCCCTCGTTTCGCAGAAAGTCGGATGACACTTCCATGCATCGCTTTCCCTCTCCCGCCTCTTTCAACATCTCGAACAGGTACAGGTCGCGTTTATTACGCGGACACCGATGCCTTCGGGAAGGTGAAAATCAGGACAAGACAGGACCTTTGTCGGATGAGGCCACTGTATCTCATTCATCCTTGGTTGGAAGCTCTCCTGCAGCACGAAAACACGAATAGTAGCGCATTCGTAGAGGATGATGAAGAGATCTTTGGCGAGGACACGGACGACGAGGAAAGTGATGATGCGGACGATTCGTCGTCGCTTCCTGAACCGGAATTGCCACCCCCCATTCCGATCGTAACGGGTGACAGATCGATGTGTATCCGACGACTCATCACCCGTCTTAGACAGCCGTTTGGTGCGCTCTTGCTCACACCCAGCTTGATCATGGTACAGTTTCAGGACAGTGTCTCTCCGGATGATATTTTGGACCATGTACGGGTACTCGACGTGTTGTAACTTACTACCACCCTGGTCATTCAACGAATTATGCCATTTAGCTGGTGTTATTAGTTAGACCAAGTCGGCTGACTCCGGGCTGAGTGCACTGGCCTCGCCGACGGACCCTTTCACTATGAATCCGGAGACCTCCAAGCCCTTCGGCTCGAGCGTGGTAAAGGCGGTAAAACAGGGAAGCACCATGATCTTTACCCTGGTGAGTTTTAACTACCATAGTATTCTCCGCCAACTCTGCGACCAGGGCCGAGTCATCATTCCAGTCGGAACAGAGTCGAGGCCTCAAATCTCAGCACTGTCAAAAAATCGCGGCCAGCTCGAGATTGCACTAGTCTTTTTCGAGTTCGACGGCGTTTGGCTGTTCCGGAAATGACTTGACCAGTGACCGCATCAATATGAATGATCTATCCCTCGCACATGAGTGGGACAAAAGTATGTACGTCGTGTTTTTCTTGTCGACACTGCCGTGACGTCCTTTCTCCGTTACCTTTCGCCATTGCCATCGCTTGCTCCCATTTTCCTTCCAGTCTTGTGCCTTCCCTCACACTTGCCTTTGGTTTGAAAGTCATCCACCCTACGACTCGAATAGTTCTGTCCCTGTACACCCTGTCGTCGCGAGCGATCTAGAAATGGCCAGCATTTCAGCTTCGTGATCGCTACGGCCGGCGGGGATCGAGAAATTTGGGCTGTGAATGCCTTCGACGAGGCCATTCGATCGGGAAGCCACGGACCATCACACAACTGGATCGGACAACGTCAATAAATAACTCCGCGGAGATCGTTAAGGGTATTGGCAGGCCGTCTAGGGCCTGCTGAAGTACGCACCTCACTTTCTACCCTTGACTGAGTCGCCCGCCCGTAATAGGAACTGTGCCAACTGGAAGCCATGTGTTCTCTATCGTCTGAACCAGATATTTGGAATGATCTTCTCATAGAGGAAAGAAATATTTGTGACACCGTCTGAGATTCAGAGACTGACTGGCAAATTGTTTTAGGTTTACTCACAATTTCTTACGTTGCAGGACGGTTCACGCCATTCAGACTCCAATTTCCAGGGAGACTTAGACTTTGTCCCAACCGCGAGAAGCCCCGGCGGTTCGGTTTCCGTGGACCCCGCCAGCCCAACACCAACTTCCATCGTTTCCTCGTCGTCGCCAGCTATCCCTGATGCTCCCTGTTCCGACCAATGGGAGGAGGATGAAGAGCATTGTCATCGCTTGCTCGCCGTCGCGCAGAGTTGGTTGGACTTCGACCGATTGTTCCCAAAGCGCTGTACGGATTCTGTCCAGACGGTCGAGCAGGCGAGGCGCGACTTTTGCGACGACCTCATCAAAGCCTTCTCGGGTTGCTCCCCCGTGTCTTGGTGGATTGGCATTGTGGCGAGAGAACGTGTCGTGCGAAGCTGGTGATTTGTGTCAAGGAGTACTCGAGCCCGAGCCTTAACATCGTGTAATAAGGTAGCGTCACAGTGTTAAGATTTCTTTCGTCTCGTTTTCACATTTCTAATCATCTCATTCCAATCACTCGCGTTGCGAACGTATATTATCTTTATGTTCGATTTACTCAAGCCAGATTTCCATCTCGCTGTATATATTTATATCTCGCTCCTGTATTTCCCCATCTTTCGAATAATTACTTCCCCAGCCAATGTGGTTCCGCTGCGCGCTACCTCGTAGTGGATTATTCGTTTCCTACCCAGCTGTCAAGAAAATGACTCACTGGAACCTTTCCAACGCGCACATATTATACTAGATACTATGTTCTATTGACCTCAGAACGGGCATTGACGTAAAATTCTTCTCGCTGGTACGCCGGCAACACCTCGACCGCCAAAAAACTACTACCAATGCCTCGATAACCTCAATGCACCCCTTGACCTCACGCATCGGTCCAAATATTATGAATTCGTTCTTCACCTCGTTCGGCATACCCACGTCAAAACTGGCGTGCGTACGAGGCTCCGACTACCAGCTCTCAGGAGAGTACGATCTGGATAACCACAAGGTCTGATGATCTGGTGCTCGTGGATAGCGCAAGATTCCCACCTACGCGGAGTTGTACTTGTGTAGATTAGGCCCACCTGATGAATACCATGGTCCCTGGGACTCAACAATAGGCTTTCAGGACCCGCCGGAAGTGGTGAAGAGAAAGATCAAGAAAGCGTTTGTAAGGAAGGCCAAGGCTGTGCTGACACCCATAAGCGAACGGCGCTTGGAGCGACGCAAGGCAAAGACTCGGAGTCGGTGAAACTTCAAAAGCCGTTTGTGCGGAGAACCAAGCCATTACTGAACCTGCCAGGACTCGGAGCTCGAGGACGACTTTGTGGCAGCCAAGAAGATATATCCAGGCGATCTCAAGGTGAAAGTTCGAGATGTGATCATTCGCTTGCGGCGTTCCTGGCCAATGAGGTCGAGTAGCTCGCTTACCCGGATTCAAACACAAAGAAGGTCAAGAAGAAGGGGGTGAGTATCACACGGATTGCACGTTGCAAGCTTACGTTTTCCTCAGGAGAAGTTGTACCACCAGGAAAAGGGAAGAAAACGTCAAATCCGCACCTGCTAGTCAGCCTGATGGCCCGGCAGTACTGGCACGATGGGCGGGTTTCATATAAATGTTATAGATGGTGGGATGTATGAATACTACTGTCGTCTTTTGACGTGTAATCTAGACGGCGGCAATTAACTTAACTGAATGAAAGTCGCATGACCGTGTCGACGCGTTTTATCTGCGCGCTTTGGGTCACATCCATCCTTCACATTGACACCCATCATCGTGTTGTACCCATTGACTTTCTTTCGCTTGATGCAATGTACCCAGAGTCAGATTACTACCAGATATCTGGCTATCGAGCCCACTCGCACAACTGGCAAGTACCATTCAGTACGAGTGGCCCCCTTTCAACCGCTAACATAAACCCAGGTTCAAAATGTTCGACGATAAGCCCTTGATCAGGGAAATAATGGCCATGAAATCCAAGCTTTTTAGAACGAGGGGCGAGGACTCTCCTGTCGAACTCGTCTTGGGTACGTCCATTCATCCGTAGCGCTTCCGTGGCTCATATGTGTCAGGCATTCTTCCTTCTGGCGCCTCTTATCTGCTCATGACAAGCGAGCAAATGCACACGTTTA
>JBBPJO010000531.1:0-10823 GCA_038088815.1 Boletus nobilissimus | reverse complement strand
TGGATTTGTCGAGTTCGCGCCACCAAGCTAATCCTGCTTGTTTTAGGCCATATAAGGCGCATAGTAATCTCAAGACTTTTCCCTTTAGATGAGCGGGCATAAAGCCTTCAGGGAATTCCATGTATAATTCTTCGTCCAGTTTGCCATAGAGGTAGGCTGATCGGACGTCGAGACCAGTAATGTACCAGTTTTCAATTGCTGAGAGGGCGAGCATGCACCGCACTGTCTCAAAGCGTACGACGGGGGAGAATATCTGATCGAAACCAATCCCTTCTACTTGGGAGAAGCCCTTGGCTACAAGGCGGGCTTTCTTTCTGCCGTCGGTTTTTACATCAAAGACCCATCGATTTTTTATGATCTTTCTGTTTGCGGGTCGGTCCACGATTTCATAGACTTTACGGTCTTTGAGTATCTGTAACTCATCGTGGCAGGCTTTACACCAAAGGGTTTGTTCGTCGGTTGGTAACTTAAGTATATCGCGGTATGTCCATTCGCGGTAGTTAACATTTGAATGTTCTATTTCCAACGGGAAGGCACGGCTGCAGAGGTATGAAACCAAAGCGTCTCCCCCTTCCCTGGTGATGCGCTCTACGTCATCTTCCGATGGAGTTGGGGACAGAGGCAATCCTCCAGGGACAACGGGTGAATCCGAAGGTCCAGCCAGTGCTTCTCCCACAAGTTTGTGCCAATCAGAGGCGCGCTCAATATCCTGAATTTGTCGGACAGGGTCACGGCGTTCACCATACACGTTACCGGGCCGAAGAGGGGCACGACGGTCACGCTGTGGCCGTTGAGGACGAGCAGGAGGAGGCGGAGGCTGATGACGAGGAGGGGTTACGGGTGGTGCCGGTGGTGGAGTAGGTACTCGTGCGGGAGGTGGAGTGGGTGCCCTTGGAGAGGGTGGAGCGACAGGTCGACAAAGGGGTGACTCAGGAGGAGCGGGGACCGCATCATCCCCATTGTCAGGGTAATTGGATTCGGAGCCAGAGGACTCGTCATCGTGTGTGTGGGGTTTTGGCCGGTGATTAATCGGCCGATGTGGCTGCACCTTGGAGCATCTCGGAAAGAGATTCTCGTCAAAGATGGCGTGTGCTGATGTATGAAGCGCGTTGTTAGGGCGCATGAATAGATAGTTTGAATCACTACCGGCGGATACGCCTAGGTAGATCATCAGTTGCGACTTCAGTTGTAACTTTCCGCCGCATGTTTCGACAGGAACGTGGACATAGGCGCCACAGCCAAAGACTCGAAGATGTGAGAAAGTGGGCTTTTGACCCGTAAGCATTTTGGCCGGCGTTTTCCATTGTAGGCGGGCGGATGGGGTGCGATTGTACACGTGTAGGGCGTGCATTACCGCGAACTCCCAATAGGAATCGGGCAGGCAAGCCTGCAGTCGCATGGGTTGTGCCTTGTCCATAATAGTACGGATGAGGCATTCCGCACGTCCGTTCTGCTGGTGAGCATAGGGGGCGGATTGTTGAATATTGATGCCATTGTCGCGCATGTACTCAGTGAAAGCTTTGGAGGTGTATTCTCCCCCTGCATCAGAGCGCCAGTGTTTTATGGTGGCGTTGAACTGAGTATGCACATAGGCGTGGAACTGTTTCGTGGCACGGAGGGTTTGATCCTTAGTTTTTATTAGAATCACCCATGCCATGGATGTGAAGTCATCATAGAAGACGACGGCGTACTTGTACTTATGGTACGATTCAATTTCAAACAATTTTAAATCAGAATGAACTAACTCAAAGGGAGCGCTTGCGCACTTCTCGCTATGAGGAAAAGTACGGTTGGGCTGTTTGCCCAATTCACAACCGGGACAGATGGGAGTGTTAGATGGTATGTCTACATCCGGGAAGTCCTTTATGTGCTTCTTGGCTGCGTGGAGCACTTCGCGCGAGGGGTGGCCTAAACGGCGATGTAAGAAATCATAGTTGACCACAGTAAGCAACGCTAGATCTGTATGTGGTCGAGCTATAGGGGCCCGGAGCCAGTAGAGGGTGTCTCCATGCGAGTGGAAACTTAAAATGGTCTTCCACAGACACTTGTCGAATATATCGATGTAGTTGTCGCGAGTTTTGACAGTGATACACCTGTCAGTTAGGAGGGTGCCCATAGAAATGAGCTTTACATTGCACGTAGGCATGTATATGACTGGCAATAACCGCACAAGTCTGTCTTGGAAGCGTATGATGGCGGTTCCTTGACCAATTATGTTGGCACGTCCGTTTGCCGTCTGGGAGTACCTAGGTGTTTTAAATTCCTGGTATTTGACCAGATCACTCAGGTCATTAGTGTAATGTGCCGAAGCACCGGAATCGAGAAGCCACATATCAGGCGGTAAGATGTCATCGTCGGTTGCCCTTTGTTTTCCTTTACTTTTGCTGGTCTGGTTCTCACAGTTGTCACACATCGCGAGGGGGAACGCAGTGGTAGTAGATTTGTCCATGCTATCTACTACAGGTATACGAGTCATATAACTACGTGTTTTCTGAGGCGAAAATATCCGCGCGTCAGTACCTGCGAGAGATGGACAGAGGAAATCGGGGACTGACCAATCGAGGGCGTTGTCGAAGAACCATTCCACATACTCATCGACCTCCATATCCTCCCCGAGGCTCACGACGTCCTCGTCATCCGAATCGGAGAGAATCTCGACAATTCGGGGGGTCTCCATGCGCTCTATGAGAGAGGGCGCGGAGGGACCGGCGTGGTGGCGAGGGAGGGTGCGAGCACCAAAGGGGCCGTCTTCATTGAACGCCGAATGTTGGCGTACGTGGCGGCAGGAGGTGACAGGTTCGAGGATACGAACCACCTGAGGAGTGGGGGTTTCCCCAATGCGGCGGGCGAGGGAGATGGCCTGTTGGGCCTGAGGGAAGGCAGGAGGCCCGTAGTGGGCGGCGCCGACGGTGTGTGTGAGAGCATGGGGGTCAGCGATGGGCTCGCTAAAGTCGGGGCGAGCTGGGTCGAAGACCGCGGGCTCGTGGAGGAAGTTCGCAAAAGCAAACGATGCGGAGGAGGCTTCGGCGGCGGCAGCCGCACGATCCTTCCGCTTCTTCTCCCCTTCTTCTGAGCGTTTGCCCTGGCGACGCTTCTTACCCTTCCCTTTCTCCTCATCCTTCTTCTCAGCGGGGGTCTCCTCCTTCTTCTTCTGCTGGTTGTTGAAGGAGGGGTCGCCTTGTTGGCGACGGACGTTGGAGAGCTTGTTCGCCTGTGGGTGAGGCGGAGGATGGCAGGTGAGGTAGTGCTGCCAGGCAGCGGTGAGGACGGTTTCCAACTCCGTCATGGAGAGGGTCTTGTTCTTCGTCGGGTCGGCGTCGATCTCGGCGTTGAGCTGCTGGTGCAGCGTCTCCGCGTACTTCGGGAGCTTCGCGACGGTGATGAGGGCCTTCAGGTTGTCGGGGACCTTGTGCTGGAGCAGCTCAAGCTGCGCAAATGAAGCGTTCAGCTTTGAGAAGGCAGGACCGGGGTGGTTGTTGTCGGGGAAGGTAATTCCCAACATAACCCTCCACTCGGTGTAGGCGGAGGCGAGGGACGCTGTGCTATACTGGGCTTTGATGGAGTCCCAAAGGGACTTAGCGGTGCCCATGGAGAGGACGCGGGAGAGGATGGAGGGCTCGAGGCGAAGTCGGATGGAGCCGAGAGCCTGGTCGTCGTTATGGTCCCACTTCTCCTGAGCATCAGGGTCAGTGTCGGCAGGGCGAGACTTGTGGTACATCTTCTGCCAGTAGCCCATGGCACGTAGGGCGGCTTCCATCTCTTGGGCCCAACGCTGGTAGTTGGTCCCGTTGAGCTTGGTGATAGTGGCGAAGACGGCTTGAGACATGTTGGTAGTAGGTTCTGTGGAGATGACGTGTCAGCATGATTACCAGTGAAGGGAGCGAGTAAAAAACGTTCGCATCGCTGAACATCAGAGCTCGTAGAATATAGGGTCATAGCGACCCCCTACTTCTAGAGTCCGGTGGCATTTACACCTTGAGCATTGCCGCGTCAAGGTGTGTCCGGCGTTGCCGCACGGGACAGCCAATGTCCAAGGTGTTCACCTAGAGCAGTGACGGCGTTTCTGCACAGTCAGAGCTCGGGGCTCATAACCTGTTGCAATAGCGGGGATCCGGCGTTCACGCCAGGATCCCGAGGATCTACTGTAGGGTACTTACCTGTGGACTGGAGAGAGTTACTCAGGGATGATAGCGGTAGCGGATCAAGAGAGTATTATTTTATATTCAGTCTCAGCAGAGTCTTATATATGCTTTGTAATGATTACTTAATATAGGTCACGTGACTGTAAGTACGTGCCCTTTCAACAGCAAAAGCCTACCCGCTCAACCCTAAAGAGTGAGAGGCATGTAAAGAATTCATCGATGAACACATGAAAGCCAGACATATTCACCCCTCCAACTCCCCCATGGCCTCCCCATTCTTCTTCGTATCAAAGAAGGACGGTAATCTTCGCCCCTGCCAAGATTATAGATATCTCAACGAGCACACCATCAAGAATGCCTATCCTCTCCCACTTATTGGTGACTTGATGGACCAACTCAAAGGATCCTATTACTTCACGAAGATGGATATCCGTTGGGGGTATAATAACGTCCGAATCAAGACTAAAGACGCCTGGAAGGCGGCGTTCATTACGCCCTTCGGCCTCTTCGAGCCTCTCATCATGTTCTTCGGCCTTTGCAACAGTCCTGCAACCTTTCAGTTGTTCATGGACTACGTTTTTAAGGATATGGTAGCGGAAGGATGGTTGATCATCTATATGGATGATATGTTGATCCATTCCAGGGATCTTAACGAACACCATCAACGAACAAGGCGAGTTCTGGAACGGTTGCATGACAACCGTCTCGGCCTCAAACTAGAAAAATGTATGTTCGATGCATCCTTGGTTGAATTCCTAGGGATGGTCATCCACGAGGGTATCATTGCGATGGACCCTACCAAGTTATCGGCAATCACTACCTGGGAACCACCTACTACGGTTCGCGCAGTCCGCTCCTTCATAGGGTTCTGCAACTTCTACCACAAGTTTATTCCAAACTTCTCGGAAATTGCCAGGCCGATCTTGGATTTGACAAAGAAAGGGCAGCCGTGGTCCTGGACGCATGAGCAACAGCAGGCCTTCGACCTCCTCCGTCGGGCCTTCACTTCGAAACCCATACTCACAATGCCGGATACCTCCAAACCATTCTACGTCATGACGGATGCCTCGTTAACGGCAACCGGAGGTGTACTGATGCAGAAGGACGCTAATGGTGACTTACACCCTTGCTGCTAAATTTCTCGGACGTTCTCACCGGCGGAACAAAATTATGACATCTACGATCGCGAACTCCTGGCAGTCATACACGCACTCGAGGAGTGGCGCCACTATCTCACCGGAACCGACCAGCCCGTAACCATCCTCACAGATCACAAGAATCTGTGTTACTTTAAAGACCCACGGAAGCTTTCTAGGCGGCAAGCTAGATGGCTGTTAACGTTACAGGATTACGACCTCCTGTTTCAACATGTACTGGGGAATAACATGGCCCCCACAGACGCTCTCTCTCAGAAAGACGCCCTGGACACTTCGGACGATAATGCTGAAGTTACCCTACTTCCCGGAGAGCTATTTTTGAAACACATCGACACAGACCTCCGACATGCCATTGAGCAGTCTTGCTCCACTGACAGCTTCGTCATCAACCAACTTCGTCAGCCGCACGAGGGTACCTCGGGAATCCCTCGTTCCACTATCCACGATTGGCGCTTCGACGACGGCCTACTCTACTTCAAGGATCGGGCCTATGTGCCCGAGGCCCACTGGAATGACCTCCTCCACTCCATCCATGACTCACCCGCAGGGGGTCATGGCGGTTACTACCAGACTGTTAATCAGGTACAGCGTGACTATTGGTGGCCAGGTCTGACGGCCTTCGTCCGACGTTTCATCCAAGGATGTGCCATCTGTCAGGCCAACAAAGTCAATACACACCCTACCATCCCGCCTCTCACCCCTCTTCCGGTCGCATCCTCACGTCCCTTCCAATGTCTGTCGGTCGATCTCATCATGGACTTGCCGCTGTCTAAAGGATTTGATTTGGTTATGGTCGTGGTCGACCATGGCCTTACAAAGGGGGTAATTTTCACCCCTACTCACAAGAGTGTGGACGCCGAGGGCGTTGCGCAGCTCTTCTTCAAAAAAGTCTTTCCCCGCTTTGGACTCCACAACAAGGTTATCTCAGACCGTGGTCCGCAGTTTGCCTCGGCCTTCGCTCTAGAACTAGCGAGGCTCCTGGATTATGATCCGCTCCTCTCTTCCACCTACCATCCACAGACCGACGGAGAAACGGAACAGGTCAATCAGGAATTGGAAACCTATCTTCGGATCTTTTGCCAAGGAGACGCCACCCGATGGTCAGACCTATTACCAATGGCGGAGTATTGCCACAACTCCTCCGTCCATTCCGTAATGGGAAAGACTCCATTTAGCTTAATGATGGGATACGAGCCGAGGGCTTATCCATCTCTAGGAACGAAAACCTTCCTCCCCGCACTCGAAAAACGCCTTGGAGACCTCGATGAGGCTCACAAGGAAGCCACCGCCGCCCACGAAAAAGCCCAACGATACATGCGCGAACGCGTAACCTCCAAATTCAAACCTTGGAAAGTAGGAGATAAAGTATGGCTCGAGGGCCGTAACCTGAAACTCCGCTATCCCTCTCGGAAACTCGCCCCTCGATGCGAAGGGCCATTTGAAATCTCACAGGTTATATCACCTGTTTCATACAAACTCTGCCTGCCCAAGACGTGGAAAATCCATAACGCCTTCCACGCATCGCTTCTGACTCCCTACCGGGAAACCGCCGAACATGGACCAAACTTTATCCCGCTTCCACCGGACATAATAGACGGGGAAGAGGAATTTGAAATCGAACAGATCTTAGCCCATCGGGGTTCCACCCGCCGACGCCACTACCTTGTTTCGTGGAAAGGCTATCTGTCTTCCGAAAATACCTGGGAACCCGAATCCAGTTTAGGACATGCTGTGGACCTCCTGGAAGAATATAAGGCCAGGGATCCCATCGCCTTTCCCCCATAATCCAAGTCCTCTCTTGCCTCTTGAGTCGAGCCCCCACTCCTCTACCACCATCGTCGTCGCCACTGTCACCCACTTATGTCTACTTCACCGAATGGAACCTCCTCCGTATTCCCAGTCTGACTCCACCGTCTCCCAGACCGAACCTGCCGAATCCTTTTCGCTTCTCTCCTCGAGAATCCTGCCACAGCCAAGCGCATCTCCATTTGCCCCCTTTATAGGGATAACTCCGTACTCCAATCTCTGGGCCTCATCTTTCATACATACACCACCGGATGGACACTCCACACCCAACTCTTCCCCGATGGGATCCTGCCTGTCTACACCGCCGCAATGGAACAGGCCATCCATTCCTCCAGAGACGCTATCTTGGATGCCCTCCATGACCATGGATTCTCCGATGTCATCATGGCAATCCCCTCCAACCTGTACTTGCACATTTTGCGCCCCCTCATCAACACCCTATCAGTCAACCTTCGAGGTTACTACATGGACGACCACCTGGGCAACACCTGGGATGGGGACACTTGGGCCCGCAACCTTCGCAACCCCATCTGGGACGACGACTCCACCGTCACCCCAAACGCCTCGTCCTCAGACTCCCCCTCCTTGACCAATGACTCCGCCATTACCGCACCCCTCCCTGTCCCTCCTCCGCCAACTCCCGCAGCTGGACCATCTCGCCGACCAAGAAGTGCTGACACTACTAGAGGAATTAGCTGCCCTCCTGTTCCCGGACCACTCTCCTCCCTCTCTCACGATGACCCCGAGGTCCTCACTTTCCTCGCCACCGTTCCCCTCCTCGGACGAGGGACGCCTACCCCCAAACTCACCAACGTACTTCCCGCTTGAGAACATCCCACCACTCCGACTCCCACCCGTCGTCCTCGTCAACTCAATCGACGTGGCAAGGGAATTTCATTTGGACTCCCCAGCTCAGCAGCCCAAGCTGTGGGGCAACGTTCTCAGGGAAATAGAGGAAAGTCGAGACAGGCAACTCTGTTCCCCACCTCCGGCCGCCTTAACAAGGACTTTGTGGCTTCGCCCTCGCCGGCGCCGGGATCAGAATCACACCCCATCGACATAGATTCTCTCCCTTCTCTCCCTCCAACTCCCTCTCGTCCTACTCGCCCCGTACTCGGACGTTGCTTTACATGCAACCAACGAGGACACCTTCGCGCAGACTGCCCTCACTACGAATGTCCATTCTGCTGCGTCACCACCCCCGGCCACATCCAGGCCTACTGTCCCCGCCGCTGTTGCTCCTCCTGTGGGGAACTCGGTCATTCTGATGACATTTGTCCCTTCCGGCGAAACCCCCTTGACGACTACAACCCCACTGACTATGAGGTCAACGAAGGAGAGGAAGTAGATTGATAGTCTCGCAGGTGCTTCGACGATAGGAAGGGGGTAATGTTATGGTTTACGAGGGGGTACACTTTTTCTTTACACTTTTTCATTCACTCAACTTCTAGTCTCATTCTCTTCACCGCACACGGTCGTATTCGTAATGGAGTCGCCCTCCATTATACCAGATACGTCTCCCGATCTCTATTCCTTTCAGTCTCACATGGCGCCCCACCCTTACCTTATTTAGACTTCCTTCCTGTTCCGCCGCAGTCGCCTTATTCGGACTTCATCACCTGCGGCATAGCCTTTTACTTATGACTCGTCTTGACTCGTTGTGACTCACTACGACTCATATGCTGTGCATTGAGTCATGCTTTGGTTACTGCGGATGCTGCGCATCCTTTCCTTATTTAGAAGGGGCCTACTGTATATAAGGGCGCTCTCTCGCCCTCCTGTAATCTCCCTAAGCTAGTTCTACGCAATATCAGTGTAGTTTCTAGTAACCACCGAGTCTAGCGACATTCCTAGATAGGTGAGACCAGCTTAGGCTTCGTGTCGTCTCGAAGCTCGGCATCGCTCCTCGAGGATTCCTCTACTCGTCACTCGCTCTCACTTCTCTATACTGCAAGCTCTCCTCCGTATCGCAGCACGCTACGTTAACACTACGCTGTGCGTTACAATTGGTCCTCCTTTTACACTATGTTTGTCTGTCATCAAGGGTTTCCTGTCTGGGTTCAATTATCACTAAAACGATAAAAGGAAGGCATGAGTTCAAATCGACTTGACACATGAAACACATCCATATAAAAAGGCAGGATGATTCAGCAAATCAATCGCTATCAATGGGCTGGGATAACAGTTCATTGGGTTACAGAAAACATACCCCTTACATCTGCAAAAAAAAAGATGTCTACATTGGCTGATGTCGTCTACATAGTACTGGTAGCACCTATCAACATCCCCCTGTTACATAGGCTACTGTAGGCTACTGTAGCACAATATTACATAAGTGTCATGTCATATGACATGCCAACATCGTTGACTGTAGTCGCTGTAGCACAATGTCATAATTGACCATTTAGCTATATAGTCTATGGTAGGCTACCATAGGCATCATCACTCCAAGTCCAATTGAATGAAATGAACACGTCACGAACAATCTGTATTACAATTTAGTTGAAACATTGTATATACATACACAATGTTGTTGAAAACAGCATATATCTATGCAGCGAAAAACAGCTCACTCCAAGTCCTCATCCAACTTATCTTGCTGCTCATCCTCAACATCATCCATGGCATCCTCGTCAGATTCCTCATCATCTACCTGTCCATCCACAATCTCACCATCATCATAGGTTTCCTCTTCGTTGTCCTCTGGTTCCGTGTTGACAATGTTGACGACTTCGTCCGTGAGACCTTCAGTGCGCTTGTACTCGTTTATTGCATTCAGAAATGCATGAGCAGGTATTGCTTTCTTGAGTTCACTCATCAGACCTGAATGCCCAACGCCAGCATGTGCACTGGCAACCACTGACATCAATGACACCAGCTACAAACATACATAACCTACCAGCCATTTGTGTACACCTGTCGGAGTAGCTTTGTCAGTAGTCCTATGGAAGCTGTCATGGTGTTGAATTCATTGAGTGAGAGTAGATGCTTCCTGTACACGGCCAAGTATTCGTGTTCCTTGAACACTATCATTTTGCGCATACCAGACTCCCACTCATTGATCGCACACTCAATCTGTTTTATGTAGTGAGTGACACAGCCTTCAAACAAGTTAAAACCTACCACCGTGAGGGCCAGTACAAACCCTGCCTTAGGAAAAGGATCGTAGTATCTTGCTCATTTGACACCATCGTCACTTTTGTTCTTAAAGAGCACAGCATTGATCACCTGCTGGATAGCAGGTGTCATGTATATGCCAGTATGTTCATCGAGTATATTGCCATGGAACTACTTGCATCCATGAGCATGGATGTGCAGGACAAAAATCACATACTCGGAATATGAATGCTGGGTCCTGTTTCAACTCCAAGAACAGTGCTCGATTGTTCTGGATTGCATTGTCATCTGTGCTCGAATCAAACCCATACACCACCATGACGACAGCGCGGGCATTTGCCTTGAACTGTGTAATGCACAGCGTAGTAGTGACGTAGCGTGCTGCGATACAAAGACGAAGTCGCGTGTAGAGAAGAGAGAGTGAGTGACGAGTAGAGGAATCCTCGAGGAGCGATGCCGAGCTTCGAGACGACACGAAGCCTAAGCTGGTCTCACCTATCTAGGAATCTCGCTAGACTCGGTGGTCACTAGAAACTACACTGGTATTGCGTAGAACTAGCTTAGGGAAATTACAGGAGGGCGAGAGAGTGCCCTTATATAC
>JBBPJO010000530.1:0-10823 GCA_038088815.1 Boletus nobilissimus | reverse complement strand
GGGTTGCTTGTTCCAGACTGTGAACTTAACATGCCCATCGGTAATTGAAAACTTGCTGGCCAGCGGATTATCTAGATGCCCGCTCAGTGGTGATGCTAGTGAGCTGGGTCAGACTTACCCGTATCAATAGTTTCGTCTTGAAGATAATATAAAGTACCCAGTTTGGGCGTGCAGGTGTTTGGGGAAATAGAGGGGGCTATCCTGCAAAGAGTATAATACAAGTGAGTGCGTTGTATAAGAACGCGTTCAAGACATACCATTTAACATCTAGCTCCCTCCCGATACACGCGCAATCGCCATTGGCAGGGGAAGTAATCACTACTTGTGGGGGCAAGGAGGTCGCGAATGCACTGGCAAGCAGACCAAGGAAGCCAACTTTCGCACAGGTGGTGTAGATCATGATGTTGGAATGGATTCGGTGGGGGTGCGTATTTATACCCGCCAGCTGTCCCCAATCTAAAACCCCCCGATGAGGTGTGACATGTGATACACCAGATTGTATCAGCATGCCAACTCGCTAGGCATTCCCGTTCCTGCAGCAGAATCGTCACCTCACATCCGTTTTGGACCATTAATTCAACAATTTACATACATAGGGTGCGAACTTCAAAGCTTCACTTCTGGCTTTCCGTATCGCTTATTCAGCTTTTCAAACAAATCAGGTGCGATAGTGTTACTCGTTGCATCATAACTTACTGGACAGTTGGTACATCCCGAGTTCCCTGGTCTGGACTGTGAACTTGACATGCTCATCGGTAATTGGGAAATTGCTGGCCGCCGGATAGTCTAGATGTCGCTCAGTGGTGATGCTAGTGAGCTGGGTCAGAGACTTACCCGTAATACAGTTCCGTCTTGAACGAAATTTAAAGTACCCATGAGATTGGTGTAACTTGGAGTTGGAATAGTAGCGTTGGGCATGGCCATGCCCGGGGTTATGGCACCCCTGCAAAGAGCACGATATAAGTGAGTATATTGTATAAGAATGTGTCGACATACCATTCAACATCTAGCCCGCTCCAGATACACACAATACAGCCAGCGGTGGGGGAAGTAATTAGTACTTGTATTGGTGGGGGTAACTCGGATCCGGTCGCGAATACAAGCAGACCAAGGAAGCCAATTGCACGAGTGGAATAGACCATGATGTTGGAATGGATTCGGGGCTGGTTCAGAAGCAGAGGTGATGTGCGTAATTATACCCCCGGTTGTCCAAGTCCAAAACCGCCCGACGAGACGCTGATACACCAAATTCATCACACGGATCACAGATCTATGTACTCGTGTCATTGCGCGAGAAACTCACGTTTTATATAGCAAATTTGTGGTTATGTTCAAGTATTTTGTTTCAGCGTACCGAGCTGCCAGGCATTCCCTTGTTTCAAAGTGACAGGGTGGAAGCTCAGGCGATTACAGTCACTCGGTGACTTCCTGCCAGTGCCATCATGCCATCAGGACTCGGAGGTAAATTTCAAGACTGTGACATGATCCTAGTGGTGGGGTTACTACTTGATAACGCATCTTTCGTGGGAGATTGAGCTTGGCATCATGCATCACTGATAGTACTGATTGGCGACTCAACTTTGCACTGAATGATATGAGGGTATGAATGCACAAATAGTTACTAGTGTAGTTCACTAGGGCAATTATTCTGCAATTATGATGCTATTATTAGACCTGAGACCTTTGGGCCAGTTCGGAGGTAGCCAGCGGAGTTAGAAAAACGAACTCGAGTATGCCTGCCATATACCATGCTGGATGACGCTCTGCAAGACTGCAGGCCCTAACAAACAAACCCACAACTATGGCCAGCAGAGGAAGTGGTCAAGGATCCACAGCCCACAAACAAGCCCAGTCTCAGTGTTGAAGAGTCGTATGCCAGGAATGGGACATGAGCGATGCAGGACGGAGCAGCAGATGTTGTTCGTGATAATGGACAACATACAGTAGGATGAGTGGCTACGAGATAATCTAGGTACCGTACAGTTCTTAGGTAAGCGGTAACATAGTGAACGATTCTACTCTAACACACCCCCTGAATCGTGAATGAGACCAAGCGAATAAAAGGAATAGTGAAAGAATAATGTACATACATCCCCTGAAGGTCCAAGAAATTATGTCAGGATTTCCTTTTTTTATTGCAATGAGCAGTCATTTTGGGCAATCATGAATCATTAGAATAGCTCATAATTACATTAAAAGTTTATTGTAGGAGTATTTTGAACCACAATTTTCTATTTCAGTCGATTGTGACACTATTGTAGCATAAATTTAATGTAAGAGTTGTCATTCGAGTACATTATGATGGAATTTTGGACCTTTACAATAAAACTTAGAAATCTCTGACATACCATGCAGAGTCAGGTTCCTCCTCAATGAGGTTAGCATGCTCCTTCTCTGTGCAGTCCTTAGCATAGTGACCCTTTTTCCCACACTTGAAGCAAGTAATGTTGGCTCTAGAACGAGCGGTGAAAGCAGCATCGGAGGCGTCAGATTCACCCTTGATAGTAAGTGATGCTTTGTAATTGTTGAGCTGTTTTCAGCTGAGGTGACACTCCTCCTCATTGAGCAAATGGGAGATTGCGAGTTCGAGTGTAAGATCATTGGGTTTGACAGCATTGAGAGCAACGACAACAGTGTCACACTTGGAGGGGAGACCAGAGGTGAGGATGACAATGGTGAGGAGATCTGGAAGCTCAATTCCAATGTCCTTCATGAGATACGCCTGTGCCTTTATGTTGCTGATCCATGACGTGATGGACTGTTCTGGGCGTTTCTCCATGCATGAGAACTTTTGCATAGCGGCGAGTTGGGTCGAGAGGCCACGGGTGCGATGGACACTGGCTAGTGTATTCCAGATGGCATGTGGATCATCACCCTGAACATGAATGATTTGGCTGTCACCAATGTACAGTGTGATTTCGGCGGCGGCTTTAAGTTGGCGTGACACGAAATTGTTGATCTTCGTTGGAGAAGCCTTAGTCAGGTCGGGTGGTGACTCTTTTCCTGAGATGATGCCCCAGAGATCACTGTGGATGAGGAGCGCACGCATACGAATGTGCCAGGTGAGGTAGTTTGTTTCGTTGAGACGTGGCATGACGGCAGTGTTCAGGATAGACGACATGGTGATGACAAAGTAAAGAGTGTCAAAAGAAAGAGTGTTGAAAGAGAGGCAGAAGATGGATATATGCGGGTCGGAGCACCTACTCTGGGTTCGAGAAATGATCTGTGAAATGATCTGTGACACCTGCGACATGGCCCGTTGGTCAACAGCGTGTTTCATGTGGTTGCAGTGCCTGTGACACAGCCTGTCGGTCATCAGCACACTTGCACAGCCTGTCGTGCAGTTACCGAATTGATGTACCCTGGTAACACGAGGGTAGGTCCATTATGTTGAAGAGTCGTATGCCAGGAATGGGACACGAGTGATGTGGGACGGAGCGGCAGATGTTGTTTGTGATAACAGACAACGTACAGTAGGATGAGTGGCTACGAGATAATCTAGGTACTTTACAGTTCTTAGGTAAGCGGTAACATAGTGAACAATTCTACTCTAACACTCAGGCCCCATTGGCCCCATCAGCAAGGGGTACTTGCCAGATTGGGCATCATGGAAGGGGTAACAAGCCTCAGGCTGCAGCTGCCAGCTCCTCCACACATGCCCAGCCTGCACCACCAGTCATTGAACCTCCCAAGAAGACACCCATCAACATAATATGGGAAGGGAGCCATACCAACCTGCTTGTTGCATGGATCATGAGCCATGAAGCAGATCACCATATCCTCTTTCATGATTGCTTCTCCTCTACCACCACGTCCCTACCTGGAGATAAACCATCTGGTAAAACCAAGAAGGATGTTGCTGGAGTAATTGCAAAACATATATTTGCAAATGACTCTGATCATGCCAAGTGGTACACATCTGATCCTGCAAAGTATACTCTCAGCGTCCTCAACTGTCTGGCCATGTAAGTCTCACTTAAATATCTACTAGATCATTTAGCTCATTCTTTTTAGGCTCAAATCTAAATATTGTGAGCAGCGCAAGCGATTCACAAGCACAGGTGGTGGTATTGTACCCTGAGGCAATGATAACATGGGTAGCCAGCCCCAAAATCTTCTTGGTACATCTTGTAAGCTTTCTATCTTATTTCTGCTCATCATGGGTTTGTCCAGAGGATGTACTTCGTGTCTTCCCATACTACAGCAAACTTGATTCCATCTAGAATGGTATCCCGTCATTTGATCCTCAGCTTGTATCTTCGAAGCCAAACACCGACCATGCAACAAGTTTCTTGAATGTTGTTGCTCCCAGGTCCAACACCAATGCACCACCAGCTGAGGATAGTCCTGGAATCCCAGATGACCTGGATGCTGTCGAGCAGGTGAATGATGCGCCTGCTGGACAGGCCACTGATGTGGGGGATGTGGCGATGGATGATATAGAATGGGACAGGCATGCCATGGATATGGAATTTCTCCCTGAAGAGGCTTCCGGGGTTCATTATCATCAGATCATCTATACTTGCTAACTGACCGTTGAAATTGACTTCCCTACCACATCAGTAAACCTACATTTTTCTGGGTCATTGAAATAAATGACAAGACTGACAGGCCTAAATGGCCTAATCAATAATAGATTGAGCTGACTGACTGAACTGATTTACTGATAAGCTGATGAGCTGATTTATTGAATGGACTGGTTGACTAACTAACTATCTAGCTGACAAATTGACAAACCTGACACACCTGACTGACTGACCAACTGACCAACTGATGTGACTGACAGAGATGACTAACTGATCAGCTGATGGGCTGATGGGCTGACTTGGCTGATTGACTGACAATCTGACTGACTGATAGACTACATGACTGGTTGACTGGTTGACTGACTGACTGATGGGATGACAAGACTGACAAGACTGACCAGATGATTAATTGATTGACTGGCTGGACTGGTGGGACTGATGTCACTGGTGAATTGACAAGCTGATATGCTGATAGCTCTGAGAATGCTGATAGCAATGAATTACTTATGAATGATAGCACTGATAGCATGCTGTCAGTCAATTCAGACAGCTCAGCAAGGTCATTAATTTTGATAACTCAGAAAAAATGTAGGTTTGCTGATGCACAGGCACCAGCTTTCTCTCCTTTGGACCAAGTCTCTTCCTCAAAGTCCAAGGGCAAGACACCCCTCCGAGAGGGGCACAGCACATTCACAAGGCACAGCCCATACTCCCACTCACCTCACTCAGCGCCCTCCTCGTCCAAGCAGCTTAGCACCACCATGAAAATATTGACAGCCTCCACCCCCCTACAGCGGTTTTCCACCAAGATTGAGGACTTTGATAAGATGAGTGAGCTCTTAGAGACTGGCCAAAACGCACCTTTGTGAAGTGCATTGAGGATACATTACGCAATACGGAAACAAGAACTTGATATTCAACAGCAGGAGCTTACCACTAGAAGGTCTGATGCCAAGACTGGACACAAGCGCAAGCAGGAGATGGGATCACTCCAAATCAAGCTACAGGAGACCCAGCAGCACACCATCTCCCAGCGTATCGATTTGCTGAACAAGCAGATGGAATATGTGCGAATGATGCAGGATCTGGGATTACCTGTTAACTCTAGCATATTGGGTCAACTGGTGGACCCAGGGTAACCTAGTTCCTCGTCAGTTGCTGGGCCTTCAACCTCTTGATTTTTATTTTATTCCAGCTGTACTGGATGGTGTCATTGACTTGTTGTACTGGTGTTTTGCTCAAGATCCGTCAAGTAACCATGCCTTGTATCATACCAGTGTGCTAACACAATGATATTTATTCCTCCCTGTCGTTGATGACATATGGCAAATCAAGGTGCGGGAAAAGCTCCCACATCAAAGTCACTCAGAACATCTGACTGGGCAAACCAACTGCAACCTGCACGACAACATCTTTGTCATCTCTCAAGACTTCACCAGCTTCCTGTTGTGCCCATGGCATGGTAGATGGTCGTCTGAGCACCTCTTCAAAACAAACAACCATGTTGTGCAAGATTAGGCAAGCCTGCACCCAGTGGACAGTATATCATATATCTTCCACCATCCTAATATGCATTCGGAGTTCCTTCAGTGACTGAAATCGACCTTTTAGGGCTGCATTCACATGCTCCACACAAACACAGACCTAGTGATGATTGTTGAGCCATGTTGCTGCAAAACTCATGGTGCATACCTTCAACAAATAGTGATTATACATCTTCTGTGCCCTTGACAGTGGTGCATTTCGGAGTGCCTTGAAAGGCACAGCACACCATGTCTTCGATGGGTAAGCACTATCAGCCCATACCCAATGGTTTGCAGGAACTGATCTCCCATCTGTATCAGTGACATGTGTTCCCTGGAATGCATATGCATCATGGACGCTCCCTGGATGGCCCAACCCATAGTTGATGATCAACAAGTTGTTTACCATGATGATGAGCTTCAATCACATCGATTAGAACACCTCACAAGGTATTTCTCACTCTTACCTGACAATTAAGAGAGTAATTTTCTTTCCTGTCCGTGAACATATCACCATAGATCACTGGCTTCTCAAACAGGTTGAACAAGGTTCCATTGGCAGCAAAAATCCCACCACACCAAGCCGCACAAGTCTTCATCTCAACAAACTGTTCTGCCACTTCCACTTTCCTTGACTCCACTGCAGGGAAGTAAATGAAGTTATCATGTTGTTCAAGGATAGCAGCCATCACTCGGTTTGTGCAATTGATGACAGACCCGACACTAACCCCGGCCCACTGGACTATGTCTTCAGGTGTGGTGGCATTGCCATAGTGACCCACACGGTTCAAGAAAATAGTGAGTTGGATCATGACTGGGAGTTGTGGGCAATTGGAGTTGGATTGGAAAATGGGACTTTCAATGATCTCATCAAGTATGCAGTCGAATATCTCTGGATCAACCCAGACTTTTTTATGGAACAGATGTGGTCAAAACTCAGCAAAATGGTCCAGAAGATGAAGTTGCGATGCATGTAATGGCGGCTTGAGTATGCGGTTCAAAATGCATACCCTTTCCACCTCATCGCGCAGCGCCCTGATTGCATCAAGTAGTCGGTGATAATGTGCAGCCTTCTGATCTACTGAATCAACAGACTCGGTACTTGATTCTACATCAGAACCAAGCTCGTCGAGATAGGGTGTGATGGGGGAAGGGGGTATGATGATGATGTAGTCTGGTGGGTGCAATGAATTATCTGAATTGTCTGTATCTGATTCTTCCTCAGTTCTGTCTTGTGCATTCTTCAGTCGTGCGAGGCTGATCTTGTATTCTAATTGGTCAAGGGCCTGTGGAAGAATTTTCTTCTCGGACACTCGGGGCATCATGGAGGAGAGAGAGAGAAGGATTACTGTAGTGCTTATCTTCCTATCAATGTCAAGCCTCTGGCTCCTTACTTCTCATATTTGTGAATACTATGTATATCAACTTTAAAAATGGATGTACTTCCAATGGCAGCACTCAGCATACAGAGACTTCGAACTCAGCCCGCTCAGTTACACACCAATAATTGGAACGGCAACAGCATGTAATTGCAGAATAACTGCCCTAGTGAACTACACTAGTATTCCATGCGCGAAATTTTTTGCACACCACCCAATCCCTGCTGATGGCACTGCACTTCCAGATTTGGGAGTAAAGTCCCAGCTCTGTGTGGAGACATGCATTTTCAATTGTTTAAGTTGAGTGAAAATGTTATCCTAAATGTCAAGCCAGAATTTTGTTGCCATTTAGAAATTAACAAAACTTAAAGATTTCTCAGTGGAAAATATGTGTGCTGAAATTTAGAGTATGAGAAAACATCACATATTACCCAAAATGTCGATTTAAATATATAGTTTTGTGGTAGCTTATATGTGTGCACAAATTTATTATTTTAGCAAACAAAAAGACCAAGGCACATACTTGAAGTTGCATCCAAAATAGGGAACTGTGATGAAGCTTCAAGTTTAGGTATGGTCTCCTCCCGCAAGCCAAGCCATTTAATCTGTGTCTAAACTTGATATCACATCACAGTTCCTTATTTTGTACAAAACTTCAAGTATGTGCCTTGGTCTTTTTGTTTACTAAAACAATAACACAAAAGGGCCACATCCGTGGCAAAACCTGCTATGGCAACACATCACACTCTCAAGCAGCACAGATCTTACACATTTCTTCATGACAATCCATACATTGTGAAGAAGGTAATCAGTGATAAAAGCTCACACAAAGAGTAATACTGAAACTGAAATTAAGCCAATCAAATGAAGGATGGGATGTATGGGCTGCAATAAGTCACAACTCAATGGGGGCATTCATGGCTAAGTCAAGTTTGTTTACATTTTGGAATTTTCCACAAACAGTGGCACTAGGTTGCAATGAGTATTAGATTGGTTATTAGCATGTAAGTGTTACAGTTTATTGAGGGGGTACTCTTTTGTATCTATTCTTTTGTTCTCTCAACTCTTAGTCTCTTTCCCTTCACCGCACATGGTTGTATTCATAATGGAGTCATCCTCCATTATACCAGATATGTCTCCTGATTCCTTTTCGTTTCTGTCTCACATGGCGCCCCACCTATATCTATTTTAGACTTCCTTTCCATCCCACCGCAGTCACCTTATTCGGACTTCACCGCCTGCAGCATAGCCTCTATATTCCTGACTCGTCATGACTCTTCATGACTCATACTGACTCTTATGCTGCACATCAAGTCATACTTTTGTGACTCATTATGACTAGAGGTGCTGTGCACCATTTCCCTATTTAGAAGGGGCCTACCATATATAAGGGCGCTCTCTCACCCTCCTGTATTTTCCCTAAGCTAGTTCTATGCAATACCAGTGTTATTTCTAGTGACCACTGAGTTCAGTGAGTGCTTAGTTCGTACCTGAATAGGTGAGACCACTTAGGCTTCGCATCGTCTCAAAGCTCGGCACTCGGACTACAAACTTCACTCGTACCCTCGCTCTTTCCTTCGTCCTCGCTTGAGCTTAGTATCTTAAGTATCGCAGCACGCCACACTGTGTTTTACAGTAAGAGTGGCACATATGTTCCGACCATGGAGCATACTAGCCCCATATCCTCTGAGGTCATATCCTTGAACTTCTTCTCAGATGATTGATGGTGCTTTAACACTGTCATATCTCTAAAATTCACAAGTCCAACTCCAGTCAACTGTTAAGTCCGGTTCCTCCAGGTCGAAGTCCGGTCGGATGTCCAAGATGTAGGGAAAGTAAGCACAGGGGTTTGACAGAGATGTCAATGGAGGTATGGAGGTTGGAGGTGTGAGAACGTTGGTGCAGGACTTATGTGTCGTGCCCTTGTCAATTCTTGTGTCCTTGTATTTCAGAGAGACGAGAGAGAAGAGAGAAGAAGAGAAGGGATTGAGCTTCAAAAGGGAGGAAACTTTGTTGATATTCATAATGAAGAAACTATGAAGAAATACAGGGGGGTTATATACTACAGGTCTGAAGGTAACTCTGGAACCAGAGTATCTATGTGATGGTGATGTACATAGGGACAGAGGACAGAGGAATATGAATGCCAGAAGGGCAATACAAACTATAATGGAGAATGTAGACTATAGTGAAAGAAGGTATAGGAAGGTATGAAGGTTGGAGTAGTAACTCCATGGATGTCCAGTGGATTTGGTGTGAGGTTTATCTGGAGTTGACTGGAGTTGGACTTGTGGATTTTTATAGATATGACAGTATCCCCCTCTTAGGCTGAGCCCTTGAGGCTGGCTACATGTCTGAAACAAGCCCCTGAGTGGTCCAGGTGGAACTCCGGGTGGAATGCAAGTGACATGATCACATGGAGTTGGTATATGGATCAACAAACAGAATTTAGATCTCTGCTTGAACTTTGGATATAAAGGTAGGGTGGATTTTGACAACCAATCGCTAATTCCCCATGTCTGTTTACGACAACGTGATCTGAGCTTGGGCAGACTCCTGCCTTGCAGAGAACAAGGACGACAAGGACGAGCTCTCCACTGCCAAGTTCACAGAATGACGGAGGTGTGACAAGGCGTGCAAAGAAGAGGAAGAGTGGAAGAGGTGCGAAGTGGAAGAGGTGGAGGCGTGTCGGAAGGCAGAGGAGAAGCGGTGTCACGAGGCCAAGGAGGCAGCCAGAAAACGAGTAAGTCGTCAACTCTTCGGAGTTGACCATTTACTAATGGACTTATAGGCTGAGGATGTCCAAGCGCAGCAGAGCACCAACAAGGGCAAGGGGAAGGCCTTGCCCACCTGTAGTTGATGTGAGAAGGGCCCTGGTAAGTCCCAGTCATGCGTCGAGTGCCAAAGCGTGAAGGTTAGGTGCAAGTACCCCAGGGTTGAGAAGCCAGAGAAGTGATGGAGGAGAGCGGATAGCGATGTGGGTCCATTGAAGAAAAAGAAGAAGTCAGAGGAAGAGGCATTGGAGAACATGGAGGGCAATGAGAAAAGTGAGTTGTGGTCCGAGCTGGGGCCACAGCTTGTCAGGGCTATCTGGGGCATCTGCTCCGAGATGCAGGTGCAAACCCAACTCTTGGGTTGCCAGAACCAGCTCCTGGCCTGCCTTGTCAAGTTGAAGATGACAGAAGTGTACCAGGAGGACTTGGAGTTGGAGGACAGGGCAGAGAGTGAGGTACAGGAGGAGTTGAGGGAGATGGTGATGGAGTGGATGGATGCGTTCCACGGGGGTTTGGTGACAGTGGTCGTGCAATCTAGCGGAGCAAAAGAAAAGGAGAAGGAAAAAGAGACAGAGATGACAGAGGAACAGAAACGGATGACAACGGACAAGGGAAAGGGCA
>JBBPJO010000529.1:0-10828 GCA_038088815.1 Boletus nobilissimus | reverse complement strand
CATTGCATACACGCGGAGGATCATGACCACTCCAAAGATCGTTAGATTTCTTCAAAGATGGACAATGAGAACGCTTACTATCAGCAGCTGCTAGAAAAAAAATGTAGGCCCAGACACTCAGCAGATAGATTATGGTGCCTTCGGCGTATCGGGATCAGTTTAGATTCGGGAATGATCATTCGGCATCGCTCACAACTATGGAGACGTGTCAATACTTGGAAATGTGTATGAATCCAACTCACGTCTGATGTCATTCGAGGCGATTGCATTGCTCAGACATGTGATTGGTAAGATACTGATGACGGATATCATACCTTCACAGGACCTGGTATGAAACCACTCTGGTCTGCATGCGCGTTTCGTCAGTTACTTCGCCGTCGCGTGACATACTGAACATACTGAACGCGAAAGTGCTTGGAAACGGGTTCAAAGTTGATCCTCGACATAAATTCTATGTAGTGTTGACTCACAGGGCAAAAAAATAACCCGCATAACGGATCTGAAATAAGTATGCTCAGGGTTTGAATGTGGACTGCGAAACAGTCAAAGGCAGGAACACTCACAAGAAGAAACAGCGTCGACACCTTGGTCCAGGGTCTTTGCTACTATGATATGTATCACATTAGTACTGCACGACTGCACGAAACATTTGACCACAAACCCAGATGCAAGTTACCTACGGTCCAGGTAAATCGTCAGCTGGGAGAGACCTTCCAAGTACTTGGACGCTAGCACGCTACCTCTCTTGAAAACGTGAGGCCTAGAGACGCGGTGGCAAGCTCAACCTGACGCAACGAAACATAGAAATCGATGGCTTACAGTAATCATAGCTGATTGCAACAACAATCACGACTTTTTCGGGCAATCTACATCAGACTTCAACCAACCAGGAGTAGAAATGACCAACGAGAAGTGTAATTGTTCAATCGCAGCTGTGACAAGAGTGACAGCACATCGGATGCCATTAGAATCCGTGGACGGGTGGTGGTAACAGCAGTCTTGAATGAGGAAAGACTTGCGGTGTACCGTAGTTTTTAATCAGGGCGGAGAATCACTCGACATGGCAAGTGGCACGGTTTAATTTCTGATCTAACCCAATGGAGTAAGTATCGGTCCTAGATCCAGGGGCCAGCACTGAAAACGCCACTTACCCCAGCGACAAGTTCGCTAAAGTAGGGTGGGTCAATCAGTCTTCGTTTACCCTGATGTCTGTTACCAATCCTAGGTCTTGGCCCTGGGTTTGTCCGACACTCGTGTGATTTCAATGCGGCGCAACTTGCTCGTGATTGGACAAGATGCGTGGGACCGTGACCGTGTGATTCGCAGGCGATAGGTGTGGAACCTTCGCTGCCTCGGGTCTGGTAACCAGCACTCGGGCTGTAATTTATCAGTCTTCAAGGACGTGTGCTTCCCAACTCTCGGAGGGCAGGCAGCCTCAAGTACCATCTGCTTTTATTCACCATGAGATGATGGAAATGACAGAGGCACGGGCGTGCATGCAATTGTTGATTGGTGCGAAGAGGGCAGTTTAGGTGCAGTATACCATCCGACTGGGACTTCGAGTCTAGTAGAGCACGTCTAACAGATGGTCTGTCTCTTTGGACACAGTAAAACCATCAGGAGGTAATCTGGTCACCGGGCTAATCAGGAAAGTAACCTCCTTGTACATACTGGCCCCTTGAAAGTACTCGAACCAGGCAACCTACTATTCCATTCTCGATATTCATGGTCGGCCTTAGTCTCATTTGGACCATCGCTAGGGTGTCTGTCACCATTCCGCGAGTCCCACGACATGCTGTTCTTTGTTATCCTCCATGCACCTGACAGTGGAACAGAAGTGGAATGCATTGTATGTCGAGAGGAGAGGTTCTGATCACCGTGTACTAGTACTAGCACCTCATTAATCCTCATCGAGGTGAGCAAGGACACTTGGCTTGCTGGTCCATCCGTTATCATGGTCACGGTGCACGCACAATCAGCCTTGTTCTCCATCGGGGCTTAAAGCTTACATAAACTTTGTATGGAGGCGTATTTTACTAGCTATTTTGGTGTTATCGTAGTTGAGTGCGTCGTTCAAGAACGTAAATTACGACCTTTTGGGACACATTCGATGACACAAAAAATTCACCCTATGGTACTATTTCCACGTTTAAGCCTCTAATATCTGCTTGCCATTTCCCTCCACCCTCTCCACAGTAGCTATCCCCACCACGTCTTCCAACACCTCGGACGCACCCCCTTGCGCGAACGCAATCGTCCCAATTGTCGTTGTCCCACCGACACCGTGTCTCGCCCCGTTCGATAAGCCAAACCCGGAGTCAATGTCACGATTGCAAAGACCTTGGCTGTCAAGCGCGCACAGCTCCCGTATATTTATGACAAACCGCGGGATGAGGGTGTATGCGGCAATGTTGGCAGAAATTATGAGTAGCTGTGCGACCCATCCCTCGGAGGGCAAAACACCCAAAATACCGAGCACGTTGATGAGGACGTTAAAGAGTGTGCTTGTTTTTGTTTACTGCGTCAATCATGCCAGCAGAACACGGAGCAAACAAAAGGACGTACGCGAGGAAATAGAAGAAACCATCTCTGGTGAGGAGGCCAATGTACCTATTCATCTGCCACTTCCTCGTTGCTCGATACATTTGTAGCGAATCCCTGACGAACTTGGCCGCTACCAAGACGCACACCACAGTACCGAGAGTACACTGGACTATCGCGGTCGCAAGGTCCAATGTCTCTGTTCTGAGCACGTAGGTGCAAACCGTAATGTCGGGGAGTTGTGCAATCGCCACTAGAGGTGTGTCATTCTGATAAGGACATCGTAAATCAGTTGTTTTCGCATGTACCTGTAATATAATTTGGACTGGTGGAGAAGATGACGTCAATGACGAATATGATGACCTCCATGGTGTACAACACAAGTAGAAGACGCAGCATGATCTTTGATTGGTTGTACATCGCATGTACGCGGAGAATCATTACCACTCCAATCACCATCAGATTTAGTCGGGGTCTGGAGGATGGCATTTACTCACTCTCCGCAGCAATCCAGAAAATCGCTTCAGTCCAACTGGTGAGAAGATAAATTACGTAGCCTTGAAGTATCTGAACTTAGTTCAGGTTCGGGGATGGTTGTTTGGAAACGCTTACAGCTGTTACAATGTCAACAGTTGGAGGTCCCCAAGTGTGGAACTAGGTACTTACGCCTAGTATCGTGTGGGGTATTTGCAGGCTGCGGTTGAGTTATTGACAGGATATGGGTGATGAATGCCGCACCTTGACCGGGCCAGGTATGAAAGTACTTCCGCCTTGATGAATGTTTTGTCAGCGTGTTCCACTGCAATTTGTCATCGCAAACGTACTGAACGCTGCAGTGCTTATGTATAGTCAATACTTGACACACATCCTACCCAGTATCATATTAACTTACATGACAAAAAGACAACCCATGTAACGAATCTAGAATACGATTGAAGTTTAATATGCTCCGTGGCCAAACGCCAGAAGACTCACGAGAAGAAACAGCGTAGACACCCATGTCCAGGGTCTTTTCTATAATAGTATCATATGTGGAACTCCCTTGGGGAGACGTGGATTACAAACCCAAATGTAGGTTACCTAAGGAACTCGTCAGTTGGAAAAATGTTTCTGGATACCGAATGCTATCAGGGTACTACCTCTTTGGGGATGACAAGGCCTAAAGACAGTAGTGTGGTCATGGCAAAGTGAAAATCGAAATGGATGGCGTACAGTAATCATAAACAACCGCGGTCACGAGAACGACTGCAGCGTATAAGTAAGAGTCAGATCGATCTCGATCAACCACATGCGTAAATGACCAACGGGATGTGTAGTCGTTTAATTGCAACTCTGCCAGGGCTGACTGTAGTTCGGAAGACATGATCGGTGAACGTGAACGGGGTAAACAAGAACCAGCAGTGGTGACGGTCGCGATGAAGAGAGCTTGAGGGGGGGGGAGTGCACTATTGAGGCCTTGAAGCGTTCGGAATAAGTACCTCGGAATGTAAATGCCAGCACAGCACGCTGGATGCGTTTATGATGCATTACCATTACAGCTGGAGGGATAACATTAGCATTAGACCGCTTTTCGTCGTGTTCCGTTCAGCATGGCCCATCAACGGATATTGGAACCTGACTACTCATACTCAGGACATTCAGCCACATTCAGCTGGTACCTGATCTGGATCTGAGGGACGATTTTTGTTTATCGTTGGAGACATGAATAGAGCTATAGTACTAAAAGTAGAACATATCCACACGTTGTCTATGTTTGTACATTACTGCTGCGTAATAGATCCCACATGTCTGCAGTGATATGATCGGCATACTACCGTGACATCTATAGCCATCTCTTGCACTTGTACGTCCGACATCAGTTGATCGGAATGCTGAAATTACCAGACCATCATTTCCTTCTCCACGTACGTGCCTTGGCGTTTCTCATAGTCTGCCTCTGTTTCCTCGTTCTGCCGCAACCTCGACAACCTTCAATGTTCAGGGTTCTTGGTCATTCATTATGCATAGCAGTAACTCCAGCCTGAGCTACAGTCATAGTCATATTGCAAGTACAACGATCAACAAAAATGCTGAGCGGGCACAACGAGAAGCGGTCTAAAGTTATGCCTCCAGCTGTAATCAGTCTCAGGCTCCCTGTGCAGCGCCGTGCACACACACGAGCTGAAATTTCCATCGTTCCGTGATGGTGTGAAGCAGGACAGATATTAATAAGTGTGATCCAAGCTGGCGGCGAGAAAAAGCATCCAGGAGCTCTTGATAGATAAATGTCTGGGTTACGCTCCACCCAACCTTCAAGAAACTGTACCGTAATCAGCAATTATCAGCATTCGTGTGTTGGGGGCGCAAACCGCAACTTACTTGAATGTCGAGAGTGTTCAGTGTTCGTTGGCCGTCCCTGTTCAGCCGGTCCTCGCCTTCCGAGCGCTATCGTCAACTCTCCCACACCATTCCACGCTCCGCTCGACGAACCTTGAAACCTAGTGTCGATGGCACGAATCCAACGTCCTGTTGTCGAGGACGTACAGCTCTCGTACGTTCATGCGAAATCGCGGTGAGGACAACGTTGGCGAGCGCAGAGGTCAGTAATACACCGGGTCCCCGGCTGGTGCCAATCTGATTATTGGGGAGTAGAGTGACGAGACAATTGAGAGTGCTGATCATCGTGTGTTCACTATTCGGGCAGAAAAAAAAGGACAAGATGGTATGTACGCGGGGAAATAGAAAAAAACCATCTCTAGGGAGTAGACTTATTCATGCGACATGTCCTCGGCGCTTGATACATCCGGAGCAAGTCCTCCACGAGCCCGAATACCACCAAGATGCATGCACAAGACAGTGCCGAGAGTAGACTGGATGGCGGTCGTAATGTTCCACGTTAGTGTATTGGGCCCGATGCTGCAAGTCAAAATGTCAAGGAGTTGGGCAATCGACACTGGCATAGTCTCACGAAGGATGCCGCGAATCAGTGTTTCGAGACGCACCCATGATATATTTCGGATCGCTGTAGATGCTGGCGCTTATGAAGTCAAGTGGCCGCCCGTACGACGCACACATCGCCCGAAGAATACCCAGGATGCTCCTTGACCAACTGTAGATCGCATACACGCAGAGAATCATCACCACTCCAATAATCATCGTCAGATCTTGTCGGGGTGTGAGAGATAGCAAATCCTCACCATCAGCAGCCACCCAAAAAATCGCGCAAGACCAAGTGTTTAGAACAGCGATTACAATACCTTGAAAGTATCCAGTTCCAATTTAGGTTCGGGAGTTGTTGTTTGCTAACGCCCACAGCTATTAACCATGTTAAAACCTGGATGTTCTGAGGCGTGAACTTGGGTACTTACGTCTAACATTATTGGCAATTTTGGCAGCGTGTGGTTAAGTAGTCGACGGGAAGCGGTCCACATCGCCTCTGGAGTGACAGTACCTCCGACTCGGTACACGTTTTGTCAGCTTCATTTACTGATATCCGATATGATGAACATACTGAATGTTAAAGTGCTTCGTAGGGGATTTAACGTGAATACATGCTTGGCACACTCTATCGGATATCAACTCACTGGGTGGGGAAACAACCCACATAACGAATCTAACGTATGACTGAAGTTCAATATGCCCCCCAAAGTAGTCGAACACAAGAAGACTCACGAGAAGAACAGCGTAGACACCCTCGTCCAGGGCCACTTCTAAAGCACATTACATACCATTGAATACATAGCTGGCACTCCCAGACATGTTGAAAACGAGTGAGTGCAGCGGTGAGGGGATCGGCGCTGCCCTCCGCGTTGTCGACACGACTGCAGGATGCCGTAGGGATTTTGTGCCAGGATGCTTCGTAATGTTCTGAAATGACGCGGGGAATACAGATGGCGAAAGAAGAAGTCAAGCGCGCGCAAGTGTGAGGGTGAGCGGGAGTGGGCCGGTTGTGCGAACACGAATGCGGAGGTGTCGAGTTCAGTCCTGACAACGATGATGCGCTGGACAACGTGTCCTGAGGACGCCGCTTGAGGTTGAGAAGCAGCTGGCGGAGCCGTGGGGTTTAGCGCCGCGTGAGCTCCCCATGTGCTTGTTTGTGCGACAGCGGGAGCGCAAAACGGATCATTTTCGTCGCTCTGCCTGCGGGCAAAAGGCTCATCGGCACGTGTGAGGATATTTTCATGTGTCCAGTGAGGACACCATGGTCCGAGTCAACGTCGCTGTTTCCGCCGATTGCGGGCGCGGGCTCGTGGGGTCCCTTAGCACACCAGGCAACATGTTACCAACGATCGATTCCGTTTGTTTCGACTTCGTACGAGTGATTCCGAGTCGCCGATTGTGGGAATCTTGCTTATGACGACCGTCAACCAGTGCCCGCGGCCGACGCTTTGGCGTCTCCTGCGCTACCTCAGCGCCCTCCATCTCGACACCACTCTGCCCCTGACCGTCGTGTCCAGGTGACGTTGGACGACGCACAACCGCCCTCGGTCTCGGTCTCGGTCTCGCCCTTATGTCCCTCGCCCCTCCCCTCCGCCTCTGGCCCACTCTCCTCACCCTGAGCCTATCGCAGACATGTTACCTGGGTCTGGCGGGTTGTCCGTGTGAGCCTTCGTGGGGCATTGGGTAAGTTCGAGTGGTTGATCTCGTCAGATGGGGTAAGTGGGTTGGCGTACGAGCCATTCGGGCGCGGTTCACCTATTCCAACGTGACTGTCCCAGCAGTTACAGCCCCCGCTTTTTTTCTTCGTAATACAGAATGCCAGGCAAGTATGAGCATCCAGCTCCACTTAAGCCCACAGCGGGTTCCTCGTACCACAGCAAGGTCTTCCGACGGTTGTTCAATGGCCTCAAAGAGCTCGATGGATACGTTCTCGAATAAGTACCACGTACAAGTCCACTATGTCACAAGGATGAGCTCGTCCGGTTCGTCAACCTATTTTCTACATCTAAACCTTGAAAATTACTGCCAAACACCACCCTCCGCTCTCTCCACCTCAGCTACTTCTTCCCTGTCTTCCGACTCCACGGTCGCACTCCTTTCCGCAAATGCCATGGTCCCAATTGTTGTCGATGCCCCCATTCCTTGTCCCGCCCTGCTTGGCAAGCCGAATCCAATGTCGATGTCACCGTTCCGATGACCTTGCGTATCGCGTATGTACAGCTCCCGTATATTCATGACGAACCGTGGGGTGAGGGTGTAGATGGGAATAGTGGAAGCAATTAAGAGCACTATCGCGATATATCCCGGGGGTATGACATTCAGGAGACCAAGCATGTTGACGAGACTATTGAGGAAGGTGCTGATGGCGGCAATGTCACATGAGTTTATTACGCCTAAACGGAAAGTGACGGGGACGCACACAAGGAAATATAAAACACCATCTCTGACGAGGAGAGCGATGTATCTGTTAAAATGCCATTTCCGCGTCCCTTGATGCGATTGGAGCAAATCTCTCACGAATTTGCCAACCATCAAGGAGCACAAGATAGTCCCGTAAGTGAATTGGGCGATCGCAGATGCTTTGTTCCATGCCTGCGTGCTGAACGTGACGCTGCACACAACGTAGTTCAGCAGCGGCACAATCGTTACTGTAGGGTAGAGTTCGGTATAGAACAGCATAGAGCAATCGACTCTGTCGAATACGTGCCTGTAGCATATTTTGGATCACTGTAAATGCTGTTGCTGACTATGAGTATGACGACCTCTGCGATATACATTACAAGAAGACCACCCAGGACGATTCTCGACCGATTGTAGATCGCATACACTCGGAGCGTCATCACCACTCCAATGACACACGTAATCAGCTTCCATCATGCCATTGACAATGACAATGCTCACATTCAGCGCCAGCCCAAAAAATCACATAAGACCAATTGTACAGAAAGCCAACTATATTGCCTTTATCCAAATTTAGTCCAGATGTTGGAGTAGCAATCCGGGAAATGCTTACACCTATTAGACCATGTCAATGCCTGGATCATGTGTGAGTCTGGGTACTTACGTCTGATGTCGTCCGGAATTTTGAACTTATAAGTGGTTGATGAGATACAGATGGGGGGTGTCGCACCTGTACGGTCACCGGGCCGGGTATGAAAGAACTACCGCCTTCATGCGCGTTTTGTCAGGTTTAATGCAACACAATCCAACCTTGCGAGACATACTGAGCACGAACGTGCTTAGGAAGGATGCATAGTCAATAATCAGCATACATTCGAGGGAATTACGTGGCTCACAACGCAGAGAGGCAGCCCACGTAACGAATCTAATATAGGCATGGTCATGCTGTTTGAATATGCGTTGAGAAACCGTGAAACGACGGGCGACTCACAAGAAGAAATAGAGTAGATACCCTCGTCCAGGGTCTTTGCTATAATACGTATCGAATATAGCGCGCTTCCTCGGAATGACATCGATTACAGACCCAAATAAAAGTGACCTAACAAGAGTGTCAGACGAGAGAATCTTTTCTAAATACTGAACACTAGAGCTATTACCTCTTTCGAAAATGTGAGACCTGAAGACATAGTGTTCACACCAGCATTGCAAACGGAAAATTGAAAATGGATGACTTACAGTAATCATAACCGATTGCAACCGAGATCACGACTACAGTAGTCAGTGGGAATCTAACTTCAATCAATCGCAAGCATGAATGACTAACGAGCGGTATAGTAGTTCAACTGCTGCTGCACTAGGGCTGCCTGTATGTCGGAGGACATGGAGATGAACTGGGATATCGAGAGGCGAGAAGTGGTGAGGCAGTAATACGGAGGTTGTACATATACCATTGCAGTTTTGGCAAATTCGAAGATAAACACTGTCGGAATGCCATCAGACAAATAACTAGGACGCCAAGCACAAGCTGTGCCTTGACTACCACCAGGACACACGGTTATACATCACTTTATGATTGATGCAAGAATGTAAACTCGGCCCGCTCTGACGTGGAGCTCTGAGTCGAGGGCTGCTATCTTGAAAATTCAATTAGCGTTGCGAAGGCACAGGAAATGGGACATGGTGGAGACTATGTCTACGGCACAAGGTGATGCGCTCACTCACCTTTGGAGTGCCAAGTGCTAGGTTTGGTAGCTCGGAGGAACTGCCCCAGCGCCACGCTCAGGCTGGAGGTGTTCAACCAACCATTTCTGTCGCTAGCGTTGATCCAGCGTCTACTGTGGCAGGAGGTGCGGTATCGATGCAAGCAAACACGGTGTAGATGGCAGACATCGTCTTATATATAGTCGACATGGCACGACATACTGTAAAGCTTAGCTAAGCCAGTATTGCGGCGACAGCTGAATTCTTTGCATTCCAGCGCAAGTTCTGATCCGGCTGATTCGGAGTCCCGACGAGCGCGCTGGCTGAGTTGGTCTTGTTGGCATGTACTCCACCGTGATCAAGTTATGCACATATATATACGTTCGTACATATCCAGAATACTTATATAGCACAGTACATTGGCTAGCAATGCCAAGGAAAGAATGATTACAACTTGAACGTATGACAACGAAGTCAACTTCCTTCAAGGCACTAGTCGAGTTTAAAAATCAGAGGCTGGAAATTAAAGTGGATGGTCTCTGCTCACAAACAAGTACTTCTTCCACGTCTGAACCACCAATTTGCAGCTCCTGTTTACCACCACTCTCCTCCGCCAGAGCAATCTCCTCCCCGTCCTCCAAACCCCCTGTGGCATTTCCATCCGCAAAAGCTATAGTCCCGATTGTCGCCAATGTTCCGACACCACGCCCCCCTTGGCTCGTTAGGCCAAAGCCAGTGTCGATATCACCACCCAAACGACCTTGGCTGTCGAGCGCATACAGCTCCCGTACGTTAATGACGAACCGCGGGGTGAGGGTGTACAACAAAACATTGGCGAAAAGGGCGGGGAGTAGTATACCCAGTCCCTGGACGAGACTACCCTCTGTATACAAAAACAGGTTGATAACACTGTTGAAGAGGGTACTGGTTGCGGGGTGTTGTTCGATTAGTCCACTATTCCGATAGAAAAAGAAAGAAAAAGAATGTAAGACGTACGCAAGGAAATAGAAAAAGCCATCTCTGGTGAGGAGGCCAATGTATTTGTTCATCTGCCATGTCCTTGTCGCTTGGTACATCCGGAGCGAGTCCCTGACGAACTTGACCACAACCAAGGTGCACAGGAGAGAATTAAGAATACATTGCATGGACACGGAGGCAATTGTCCACTTTGGTGTTCTGATCATGATATTACAAACTGTAATGTCGAGGAGTTGGACAATCGACACTAGAGGAAAGTGTCTCGTAAAGAACAGCATGAAACGGTCGA
>JBBPJO010000528.1:0-10867 GCA_038088815.1 Boletus nobilissimus | reverse complement strand
TGCGAACACTTTTTTGATTTTCTGTACATTTCCACATATCTATCTACCTACAATTTAATATTACAATTCAAGCGGTTAGAAATGTTCACAAACACTATAAAACACTGGTGGAACCAACTAAAACAATCCCTGAGGCCAGGAAAGCGAGTGGTTGAGCAGAAAAGGAGGGGAGGGTGTGTTGCACTGAAATGTCCCAAAATGGACATGTTGCGAAGTGCCAGCGGCGCGCGCGAGTGCGTGCAAAGTGATTATATAAGCGTCCAAAGCGCGCACGCGCACACTTGAAAAAAGCGGCGTGGCTGTGCTGAGCTTTGAAGCTTCACAAACTGTCGAGATCGAAGTTCCACTCTTTCTCGACAGCTGTAGTAAATGAAGCTTCATTATTACAGTACTGCCTGGGTCCGACTGACCGACGCACTGGAGCGCGAGGTCCAAATATTTGAGCACATGGTGCACGTGGTCCGACGTATTGAGCATCAAGGACTGACTGACCAACGCACTGAAGAGTGTTCGGTGTCCCACTCAGCACTTTGCCCAAATTTGGTGCGCACGTGGAGGCGCGGTTGTCCGGCTTTCCATAGACCTTGAACTACCCTCGTTCGTTTCCTGACTTCGTCCATCCCTTCAATCCATTATTCTTTCCGCAACCATGGCGGCTCCTCCCACTCCCCAGAGAAAGTCAGCCTTCCGCTCGCGTGTCGGAGGGGCAATACGGCGGTCGTCCACTGCGTACCCCATTCCAGGCTTGCCAAATCGTGGAGGTTCATCTACGCCTCCCCCTCAGGATTCCGACTCTGCATCCATTGGTGCGTCCCTTTCCAGTAAACTTGACCGGGAAGGATCTGTCACTTCCCTGAACAAAATCGATACGACCTCACCCCAAGCGCCTCTCCCTATTTCAAGCGTACCAAGCCCCATTCCAGAGTCGCCAACACGTGGGGCTGCTGCGTGGGCCGCTGAGCCACAAGCTGCCGCAATCGAGGCACCATTTCCTCTTGCAAATGAGGTACTCAAGCCTATCGTCAAAATTCCATCTCGTACCATCGTGAGTATCGTTTCTTGTTGGATTGTAACATATTTGAACATCTTCCCCGCTCCTTTTCATGTAGGATTCATTCCCATCATTGTCTCATCTGCACCCGACTCTTCAGGAACCTGATATCCAGATCGATAATGCCGCACTCGATTTATGGCAGAGAGATCAGCTCGCAGACGCGGAGGCCCTTTTAACCGCATCAATCGATGGGTCTCAAACTCTGAGCCATCATGTAATCGCTAGTCGGGCTCTCGTCCGAGCCCGTTTGCAACAGTGGGATACAGCGCTCGCTGATGCCAAAATGGTGATTTTCGTTTTCCTGCTCATTCTCGCATACGCTGACCAGGTCGGCATTTTATACCAAGGCCATCGACCATCAGCCATCAATCATGGGCTACATTGCAAAAAGTCTAGCGCATGTCGGCAATGGGGAGAAGTACAAGGGCTATCGAGCCTGCGACATCGCGTTCGAGCGCTTCCATTCGACTCATGTTACTTTTCTTCTTCTAATCAAGGTCTATATCTTTCATATTTGGTTTCTCAGCTGCTCATCCGCCTTAGGCCATTATTGTGTTTGTGGCCGGAGAGCACGACGATGCGACATCGCGCGTAGATGACCTCATCAATACCGTGCAACATAACTCAATCTGCTATGTAATTCAGGCAAGTATATCTCGTGCTACCACGCGGCAAATATCCCCTCTAACGTTTCCAACAGGCTTATATGTATTTTCTACTCGGAAACTCGCGCATGGAACGCAGTGACTACGAGGGTGCAATCAAGTTGTTCGAGCATGCTCGGGCGCAAATACGACCACACGAGAGTCGATCCCTCATAATGATCTCACTGGTAAGCTGCCTAGCACGTACACTACAACGCATCGAAATCGTTTGCTGTCCCTGACAGATATCTGGATGGAAGTTCGATAATTTCAACATCACTATCCAACAACGCCTATGTGAGGCCCTGTATGCGCAAGGTCGCACCAAGGATGCAGTCCAGTGTTTCCATCAAATAATTCATGAATTGGGAGAGGAGAAGGACCCGGATGGAGAACATCTCGAGTGGGCTCTCGGTGAGCGGTCCTGCATCCCATGCGGACGTCGTCGTTTATGTAGCATGTTCTGTCAGACTTTAAGCAGCGTTCCGCTCAAAAATTGGAGGATCTCGGAGATACAGCTTCGGCTACCCAGCGTCATGACGAAGCTGTCACCCACTATACAACTGTTTTGTCCCTCGATCCTCCTTCACCGCAAGACATTCTCATCAAACGAAGCAAGGCATACATGGCAACTGGGTCATGGAAAGAGGCTTTAGAGGGTGCAGACCTGGTACATCCATTTTCTCTCATGAAAGTCAATCTCATCGACACGTCCATCAGGCAATCACGCTTGATTCATCATCACCATGGGGCTACGAGATGAAGCATGCAGCCTTGCACAAGATTGGAGACTACGACAACGCGGTTGATGCGTTCGAGACGATGCTCTCAAAGATGGTGAATTCACCTGATCGAGAAGTTCGTCGTGAGTTGTATCTCGCTATCATAACGAGGATGATTTGTTAACCCCATCGGATAGAACGTCGCAGTCAGTACAAAACCCCATCCACCATCCGAACGGTGATTCGCAAGATTGTTAGGCGGATTATACGAGATTCACCGCACATGTTGATTGACACAACCACCGGCCGTCTCTTCAATAGGGATGAGCGGGCATCCGCGTTCGAGTCCCTGCCAATTTTCAACCAACTTATATCATCAATGACGACACGCATCGACCGTGCCCAGATTAAGCATGAAGTACGACAGTACTTTGAATACGTGACGCTATCGCACAAGTGGGAAGACAACGAGCCATTGTTCCAACAGGTGGTGCAGATAGCGGTGTACGACCTGGAGAAGTCTCCAACTCACGACAAATTACAAGTGTTCTGCAAGATTGTTCGGGATGCCGGATTCAATTGGGCCTGGAGCGATACATGTTGTATCGATCAATCAGACCACTTCGTGCTCCAAGAAGCCCTGGTCGCTATGTTCAGGTGGTACCAGGGCTCCGCCTTGATGATCGTCTTCCTTCGTGGCGTTCGCCCTCAGTCGGAACCCGGCGCCCTTACAGGGAGCATTTGGAACACTCGTGGCTGGACACTCCAGGAATACATTGCTTCCAAGGTTGTCCGCTTTTACACGGAAGATTGGACTCTTTATCGAGATCTGGAGTTGCCGAACCATAAAGAGTCACCAGAAATCATCATGGAGATGGAGGAAGCCACCAAGACCTCTGCACAGCAGTTTATGGCACTTCGTCCGGGCCTAACCAGTATCCGGGAGAAATTACGTCTTGCTTCGACTCGGAAGACGACGCGAGTAGAAGATACCGCATACTCATTACTCGGCATTTTCTCTGCTATCGGCATACCTGCGATATATGGTGAAGGGGAGGCTTCTCTAGGACGTCTATTAGCAAATGTTCTCACCAGATCCGGAGATGCGAGTATCCTAGCGTGGACTGGGGAATCTAGCCGTTTCAACAGTTGCTTGCCTGCCCGTATCACTGTATTCAACGGACCCGCGACGTCACACCTCCCCTCACCCATTCAGGACTCCGAGATGCAGCATATCACCACTGAGCTGCATACTCCTCCATTTGACCTTGACCTGGCCCTGAGGCTATACGACCGCCTCGACGAGCTTCCTACACCTAGGTTTGCGGAGAGTCGAATGACGCTTCCATGCATCGCTTTCCAACTGCCTACTCTTTCGCCGTATCGATCAGGTCCAATTCGTGTTTACCGCACGGACACTGTCGCTTTCGGAACGGTGGAAATCAAAACGAGACATAACCTCTCTCGGATGAGCTCTCTTTATCTTGTTCACCCCTGGTTGGATACTCTCTTGGAGCGTGAAGAGGTGCACGGTGGTACAGTGGGAGAGGATGATGCTGTCCCATCGCCGATGATGAAGATTTGGTGAGGAAACGGACGACGAGGAAGAGGAGATAGGGGACAACGACTCTTCGTTGATTCTTGAACCCGAGACGTTGCCAGGTCCTACTCCTGTGGTACCACTGGACAGAGCGACTGGAGCACGACGGCTCGCCGCCTATCTTCGACAGCCGTTTGGTGCACTCTTGCTTACGCCGGCAGCGACGAAGCGTCGGGCGACGGACTATAGGCGAGTTGCGGCTGATACCTTGATCACCGTGCAATTTCAGGAGAACGTCTCGCTGGCTGATGTTCTCGACAATGTACGCGTCTTCGATGTTTTGTAACTGTAACTGGGTAGTATCTCCTTCAGTGCATGACGTTCCTAGCTCTAGATCGATTGGGTCCTGGCGCGCTGGTTATCACAACCCACGTCTTCAGGTTATCGTCCCATTCCGTCTTGGTGATGACATTGAGGAGCGGGACTCCTGGTCACGTGCATAGTTAAACGGAAAATTATGTAAAACTTCGCTACCGTACTAACTGATGCCATTCATCATGCCGAACACCTCTTCTTTGCCTCACGCGCACGCCTCGCATCTACCTCGAACTACCCCCTCTTGACTTTACCCACCCTTGGCCTTTCCGCAACCATGTCGGCTCCTCCCACTCCCCAGAGAAAGTCGACCTTCCGTTCGCGTGTCGGAGGGGCAATACGGCGGTCGTCCGCTGCGTTCAGCATTCCAGGTTTACCCAACCGTGCAAGGTCTCGGTCTGCCACTCCGGATTCCGACATTGCATCGACTGCCGCGTCGTTTGGTAGTAGACTCTCTACTACATCGCTCAACAAATTAGACGTGACAGCCGAACAAGAGGAGATCTCTGCTCAACAGGCATCACCTTCCTCTCCGCTGTTCCGCCCTGCCAAACCTAGTATCAGAATTCTACCTCGCATATTTGTGAGTACCGTTGTCATTGGATCGCGTTTCTATATTATTATCTTGGGCGTAGCAATCAATCCCATCGTTGTCTCGTCTACATCCGACTCTCCAGGAACCTGATATTCAGATCGGCGACGCTGCACTTGAGTTATGGCGCAATGATCAGCTTGCGGACGCGGACGCTTCCTTGACTGCAGTGGTCGACGGCTCTCAAAATCCGAGCCATCATGTTCTCGCTACTCGGGCTCTCGTCCGAGTTCGTTTACAGCAATGGGACGCAGCGCTTGCTGATGCCGAAATGGTATTTTTCGTTTTCTGCTCACTCTCGTTTACTCTGACAATGACGGTAATTTATACCAGGCTATCGACAATCAGCCATCCGTCATTGGTTACATTGCGAAGAGTCTGGCGCATATCGGCAACAATGAAAAGCACAAGGGCTATCGAGCCTGCGACATCGCATTTGAGCGTTTCCATTCAACTCATGTTACCTTTCTGCTTCTGATCAAGGTCGGTATCTTCGGACTTGGTTCCCCCTCAGCTGCTCATCCGCCCTAGGCTATCGTTGTGTTTATGACCGGAGAGCACCACGATGCGATATCGCGTGTAGACGACCTCATCGCTATGGTGCCTGCCAACTCGATCTGCTATGTAGTTAAGGCACGTGCATAACACGCGGCACATATCACCTTTAACAAGTTCTACAGGCATATATGCATCTTCTTCTTGGAAACGCACGCATGGAGTGCAGTGATTACGAGGGTGCAATACAGTTGTTCGAGCGTGCTCGGGAGCAAATGCGACACCACGAGAGTCGGTCACTTATGATAGTCTCGTTGGTAAGCTCGCTAATATACATATTACAACGCATCGAAATCGCTTGCTGTCTCTTACAGATATCTGGATGGAAATTCGGCAACCTTGACGTTACGATTCAACAACGTCTATGTGAGGCCTTGTATGCGGGTGGTCGCACCGGGAACGCAGTCGAGTGCTTCCAGCAAATGACGAGTGAACTGGGGGAGAAGGACCTGGATGGAGAGCATCTTGAGTGGGCTCTCGGTGAGCGTTCGTGCATCTTATGGAGGCGTCGTCGCTTACGTGACACTCTCTGTCAGGCTTCAAGCACCGTGCCGCTGGGAAATTGGAACATCTCGGAGACACGGCGTTAGATGCCCATCGACATGACGAAGCCGTCATCCACTATACGATCGCTTTGTCCCTCAATCCCACTTCACCGCAAGATATTCTCATCAAACGAAGCAAGGCGTACATGGGAACTAGGTCATGGAAAGAGGCATTAGAGAGTGCAGACCAGGTACGTCCATCTTTCTCATGGAAGTCAATCTTGCCGACGCATTCATCAGGCCATCACACTTGATCCGTTGTCACCTTGGGGCTATGAAATGAAGCATGCGGCCTTGCACAAGATCGGAGACTATGACAGTGCGGTCGATGCGTTTGAGACGATGCTCTCAAAGATGGCGAATTCACCTGATCCGGAAGTTCGTCGTGAGTTGTGTCCCCCTACCATAACGAGGATGATGATTTTGTTTACATCACTGGATAGAGCGCCGCAGTCAGTACAATACCCCACCTAGCATTAGAGGGATGATACGCAAAATTGTTAAGCGGACGATACGAGATTCGCCGCACGTGCTCATTAACGCAACCACCGGCCGTCTCTTCAACAGGGATGAGCGGGCATCTGCATTCGAGTCCTTGCCGATCTTCAACGAATTTGTATCATCAATGACGACGCGCATCGACCGTGCCCACATCAGGCGCGAAGTACGACAGTACTTCCGATACGTGATGTTATCACACAAGTGGGAAGACAACGAACCGTTATTCCAACAGGTGGTACACATAGCAGTGTACGACCTGGAGGAGTCTCCAACTCACGAAAAGCTACAGGTGTTCTGCAAGCTTGTTCGGGATGCCGGATTCAATTGGGCCTGGAGCGATACATGTTGTATCGATCAATCAGATCACTTCATACACCAAGAAGCTCTGGTTGCCATGTTCAAGTGGTACCAGGGTTCTGCCTTGATGATTGTTTTCCTTCGTGGTGTTCACCGTCAATCGCAAAGCGGCGCACTTGCAGGGAGCATTTGGAACACTCGCAGCTGGACACTTCAGGAATACATTGCTGCCAGGGTTGTCCGCTTCTATACAGAGGATTGGACTCTTTATCGAGATCTAGAGCCATCAAACCATAAGGGGACACCAGAAATCATCTCCGAGATGAAGGAGGCCACAAAGGTATCCGCACGGCAGTTGATGGTACTTCGCCCAGGTTTAACCAACATCCGGGAAAAACTACGTCTTGCTTCGACTCGGAAGACAACACGGGTAGAAGATGCCGCATACTCATTGCTCGGCATTTTCTCGGCTGTTGGTATACCTGCAATATACAGTGAAGGGGAGGCCTCCATAGGACGTCTATTAGCAAATGTGCTCACTAGATCTGGAGACGTGAGTATCCTAGCATGGACTGGGGAGTCCGGCTGTTTCAACAGTTGCCTGCCCGCCCGTATCACTGTATTCAATGGACCTGCGACGTCACACCTCCCTTCCCCCGTCGAGGACCCTGAGATACAGCCTACCATCACTGGGTTGCATACTCCTTCATCCAACCTCGACCTGGCTTTGAGGCTGTATGACCGCCTCAGCGAACTTCCTACCCCTAGGTTTGCAGAGAGTCGAATGTCACTGCCGTGCATCGCTTTCCAACTCCCCACTCTTTCGCCGTACCGATCACGTTCAAGTCGTGTTTACCGCGTGGAAACCGTCGCTTTCGGGATGGTGGAAATAAAAACGAGACATAACCTCTCCCAGATGAATTCTCTCTATCTTGTTCACCCCTGGTTGGATACTCTCTTGGAGCATGAAGATATGCACAGTGGTGCAGTCGAAGAGGATGATGTTGACCCACCACCCTCGCTGAGCATGGACGATGAAGAGATCTCTGACGAGGAAACAGACCAGGAGATAGATGAGGAAGCTGATGACAATTATTCGTTACTTCCTGAACCCGAATTATTGCCATCCCCTGCTCCTGTGGTGCCACTGGACAGAGAGATGGGAGCACGACGGCTCGTCGCCCGTCTTCGACAGCCGTTCGGTGCACTCTTGCTTACGCAGGCAGCGACGAAACGACGGGCGACAGACTATAGGCGAGTTGCGGCTGATACCTTGATCACTGTGCAATTTCAGGAGAACGTTTCGCTGGCTGATGTTCTCGACAATGTACGCATTCTCGATGTTTTGTAACTGGGTAGTATTTCTTCCAGTGCACGACTCTAGATCGATTGGGTTCTGGCTTTTACGCTGCGCTGGTTATCACAACTGATAGAATTGCGACATTGAAACAGTCACAACTCTTTACATGTCATGGAGTTCTGGTTGAGCTCGATCCATGCCTGACTGTGTTGGTTAGACCCGAATTATCCCATTATGCCAGCATACCCAGGGACGGTGGCTCGCATTCTCTTGCGTGTTGGTGAGTATCATTGACCAAAGATCGTCATTGAGACGACTCGTTGCCATCCCTATCCAAGCGCGTTAGCGCCAGGGCTTTCGACCTCACGAACCATTGCCTCGTGATGTCTGATATCAAAATCTCAATGACGAGGTGCGGAACACCGAGATATGTCAGTCTCGCAGCATAGCTCTCGTTTACATGGACAAGCCGAAGCGCTTATACTTGAGTGCTATGAACGCCTGAACTTGGGCTTCACAAAAAACGTCAAGTGTGTCTCGTCAAACTTGGGACCCATGGCTGCCAAAAAACGCCTTTTCACGATCTTGTCTGCCTCTAGCTCATAAACGCTCTCCATCCCCTCGGCTGCAGTGCGACGCGTACGAAACCACATGACGCTTTCGGAGTGATCCTTTCCATCCGGAATGTGCACTAGACAGTAAAAGAAACGTCATTGAAGGCAGAAAGAGTCTGGATAAAAACAAACAGTCTACAAGTGGCGTTCTCTTCCGTATATCAGGGGGAAGGTCCAACCACCATTCGCTGACATCCCGAAAAACAGCGAGGGGACGATCCTCATCGTCGTACCTCTCCCTCCTCACAAACTGATCGATATAGTCTGGCGACATGAAATAGCCGCAATCGAAAGTTGGCATTGTAGACAAGGTTCGTTTTCAAACACAGTTATGTTTGTGCATGTGATATTTACGACATTTGCACTTTTTCCTCTTGACAGATATCTCGTGAGGCCTCAAGGCTCTTCTTCGAGACCTGTGATCAAGGTATCGGCCGTAACTCGCCTCCATGCCAAGAAGTATTATTGCCTTCAAAGCTTCCAAATCTGTCCACTGTGCAATTTGAGGGGAGCGTCTCGCTGGCTGATGTTCCCGACAATGTACGCATCCTCGGTGTTTCGTAACAGATCAGTACCCCCTTGTATAGTGCACGTCGCGCGACATGCCTAGCTATGATCGTTTGGGTGCTGGCTTTTACTACGATGCGCTGGTTATCACAACCCATGGAATTGCGAGGGTTGCGTTCGGAATAACTCGTCTAAAATACACATCGTACGTGCCATGACTCTATGACTAAAGGATCAAACACGAGTGGTATCACGGAAAACACTTCTCCCAGTCACCTTCACCGTTACCCCGCGCGTACACTTGACTCTTTACAAACCCGTCCAACGTACACAATCCGTCCTCGCTTGCGCCACAAAACGTCAGCGGCTGCACCTCATCATTGACAAGTATCCTGACGTATTCCCCGCTATCGTCGCACCGCAGCTTTTCCGTGATCATCCGTCCAGAAAAGGGCGTCATCCTAGAGATCCGGAACGTTCGCGTCATGTCTAGGTTGTCTGTAACTGGTGGCTCATCAGGACGGAAGAGTCCAATGGCAGAATAGATGGCGATCATCTGGTTATCGTGCGAAAAGTCGGCATAGAAGGTACGATCGAGGGGGAATGTATCTGGAGATGCATCAAGCGTCTGGTTCGTTTGCGTCGCATCTCGGACGGGTTGACCCGTCAGCCTAGCGAGCAACTCGTTGACATATCCGACGCCCTGAACAGGACCCAACGAACTACCATGCCTAACATGGACATTCAGCTAAACGCCTGGTCCAAAGGAGCGTCAACTTACCCCGTCTTGTAATACTTGAGTAAATCATCATAGTATTCATGCGCCTGCCACTCCTCTGCGGTGAATAGACCACAAAAGGGACTGGGGGTTCCATGATAGAGGGTCTCGAACGCGCACAAGGGCATGAGTTCGATGATATCGCCACTGTCAAGTTTCGCGCCTGGCACTGCCTTGTTGAGTCTCTCTACGATCGGCGGCGCAAACCTGTCACGCCAGGCCTTTCCCGGTTTCTTATTGCTTTTTGCGTTGGGGCACATGGAATCGTCTAATGTGTTATTTGCCTTTGATGATGTGCGTGAGCGCAGGTCATCGCGTTCATGGCAGTGAGTACTCACGCCCTTCTCCTCCGAGATGACGACAGATACAATCGGAGAATAAACGTGCCCACTGGCAGTAGAGAAACCTTGCATGACAAGTCAGGTCGGTGTATTAAGAAAAGCTCAAAGATAAGACACCTTGTGTCCAATTCACAGCGGAATCTACGACGCGCTCGCTGTCCGATGCCCTTACGAAGGGTAACTGGTTGTCCTTGACCAGGTGCTTGTACCGCAGATAGTGTTCGGAGCCGGAGTCATATGCCCTGAAGGACCATTAGGCAGGCAAAGCAAAAGGTGAAGGTCTCTTACTCTTTCGAGCCAGTGGGAAGTAAGTCGGCGATACCCAAATCCCACTTGAATTCTTTCAAGAACTGGTACTTCTTTCCAGAGTATGACCCCGCAGTCATAAGTTTCCTCAAAGGTTTTTTCATGCGCTTTGAGTTCTTTGCCGTGGGGAACCGCGCGCCGTGTCTCTGGAGCTGTTACACTGTCATCACAAACCTGAGGCACATCGCGGGTTACA
>JBBPJO010000527.1:0-10878 GCA_038088815.1 Boletus nobilissimus | reverse complement strand
GGCTAACGCTGCTTGCGTTCCATGCCATACTCGGGTTATCCTGTTGCAATGGCACAAACGCACTCGAGTTGGAGTGGCGCGCATCATTGGCATATCTGCTCAAGGTGGTAGCGCCACTTGCGGTAAAGCCAGCGCGTGTCGCACCCATAGCATACGCAGCCGATGGGTGTTGGCGAATTGCAGCACGCCGGCGGCGGGAAGCAGCAATACCAACGAACGCACCAATGATCCCAACGGCTGCAACCACACCGATCACGACAGCAACGATGGCCCCAGTCCTTGACGTTGATCTGCTACCGGATTGGCTTCCTTGACCGGAACCTTGTGCAGCAGCGTTTTCAACGCTCGCCGGGAGATCGCTGACAGTACTGGTAGGTTGTGTCCCGACCTGACCATTGCCGACAGTCACCAGAGTGCCATTGCTGGGGATTCCATTGATGACGACGAACATGAGACAGGGCCCAGGGGTGAGAAGGTTTGGGTTGGGAGGAACCTGAGCCACGTGCACAACATAGGAACCATCGCTGTTGACGGTGTAGGTATTATTCAACTGTAAGAAACGCTGGCCCATATTCATCGCATGAGTTGTAAAGCCGCCACGGGTAAGTACGACAGTGGTATTGGCAGCTGCAGCGTTTGCGGAACCAGTGTACGAGCTGGGAGGAATAGTGAGGTTGAAGTATGAACCGCCATAAGTGAGGTTGGAAGGCATGCCAGTCGGCTTCGGGCGGACGGAGGCGGAAAAGTAGGAGGGGTAGAGGATCTCGGCGGTGTAGGTGGTGGGGAAGACGGTGGTCAGATTGACGTCGATGTTGGGATTGGAACCAGCAATGAGGACAGACGCATCGGGGAGGAGGATGGCACTAGAATGGTACAAACGAGCAATGTTTGATGACCCAAGACCAGCATTCGACCAGCGACTGCCGGTTGGCATATTAGGGTTGTAGATCGCAGGTGTACCAACAGGACCAGAAGCGAGGGATTCACCATAAGGCATGAGAGCAAAAGTGGATGTCATTCCAGTCATCTGGGCGTATCCAGCAGTACCGTTGCGACCTCCATTTACCACCAGTAGAGTACCGTCTGGGAGAATGATGAACTGGCCCATAGTACGACCCTCGAGCATATCATCATCTTGCACGTAAACAGGAGCTGAACCATCTTGAGGTTCGGGAGTGAGGCGCTGGCAGTCTGCGGAAGCAGGGTAGGTCCAAGTGTTGTAGTAAGGGAACGAGTAATTGCCCCAATATTCGTCAGGCATATCAGAACCGCCACAGAAAAGGACAGTTGGAGTGTAGTTGTTGGCCGGGGTCAAGGGTAACATGGCAACAGCACCAGATGCAGGGTATACGCGCGCGACGCCCCCTGGCATATCAGGGAGACGCGTTTCGGCGTTGGTGTCAGGATCCCAGAGAACTGGAAAGTATACGTCAATCAAACGACTGGAACCGAGTTGATCGGCACATACTGGTGGAAATGTTGGCTTGGATGAGCATTTTCCCAGAGGGCATGAGGTATGTGTGGGCGTAAGAATTGAGACCCGAGGTGTCTACCATGAATTGCATGACGGTAGCATCCCCCCTCGAAGGGTAAAACTCGTAGGTAGGTTCGGCAGCGCCCCCCTCGTACGCTGGATCTGTGTTGGGGGTGTTCCGGTTGACGTAGCCGCCGTTGACGAAACCGCCTATGATAGCAATGGTTCCATCTCCGAGCGCTTCTGCCGCGGAATACCAGCGCTGCTTTTGCATGGAAAGAATCGTTGCGTTGTCGAACCATTGACATTGGGAGGATGCGAAGTCGTCAGCGTCGGTACATGGGTTGAGGATACGAATGGCTTTGGTTCCGTCGTAGTCTCCGTAGGTAGCGTCGTACGCGCCTGATCCTGCATTGTTTTTTACGGAGCCAATGTCACCACCAGGGCCAACGGCACCATTCCCACCAAAAGTTACGTATGAGCCATTGGGAAGATGCATCCCTGAAGCACAGAAGGTGTTTGTATGGACGTCCATGAGCTGGGTTTGGTGGGTATTAAAGTCCCTGTGGGGCTATCAGCGACGAAGAGGGCAAGCGAAAGATGGATGGCTGACCATACAGCGCCCCACGCAGGGTGACTATCGATTCGTGCTGCGTTGCCCTCCGCCTTGTCCAGGATGTAGACCTTTTCCGTATTCCCGAGGAACATCTACGAGGCAAATTGGAAAAGGAAAAACGAGGTGCAAAGGAAGAGACGGACCATCATCGCACTAACTTGGGTATTACCGGCTTGCACGATCGAGCCGCCCTTCTGGGCCGCGACGGCGGCTGCGAGGCCCAGGGCGAGCCAGGGGGAGGGGGGGAACATGATGGGGGTAAGGAATGAAGAATTATAAAGAGCGTGCAGAGTTAGCAGTCTCTTTGCAAAGCCGGCTCGGCCAGTCTCGCGGTGGTCCTTTGGAGACAGTCCAAACACGCCAAAGCCTTCAAGTTATACGTGAGACCCCGTGCAGAGCACTTGATCAGAATACTGATTTTCCACATTTTCCAGCTCCAACACACTATATTTATCTCGCCCTCAGATTCTGTTGGTAGCACTGTGGAACTCATAGTAGCTGTATTATTCTTTGCGCTCTCTTCGTTTTCTGGGGTCCATGCGAAGGTTCGGAGTTTGAATTAGAAACACTCATTTCGATAGCAGTTTGAGGGGACAATTCCTCCACTGGGCAAGTTGAAGAATTGAAACCACCCCCAAGACTCTGTGTACTTAGTATTTAGGACAAGGACATATCTCAAAAGACAGATAAAAAGGACAGTACTCGAATCACGGATAGCAACCTGGATCGGAGATACAAACAATGTGGCTATGCTCCTGGCAACCATCTCTTCCTTTTGTGTTCCTACACAAGCCAATTTAGTTGCATCATCAAGTTCATGTTGGACGCGAGCACATGTGCATGCTGCTGGCAAATGGATCCTATTGCGCATCTCTCGATTCCGATAAGCTTGCGGACATGGAGCGGATCATACCAGGCACCTGCGCAGCAGCGCAACTCGGTGGTGTAACCTACTTGGGAAACGCCGCATGATAAACGTTTAAACGATCAACGTATCGTTGCATCCCACCGATGCCCTGACCAATGCACAGGACTTCACGTCTCGATGGCACTACCACCCGAGTTCACGGTCGGCTGGGCGGAATATGACTGATTGTCTCTCACAAGTGTAAGTTAGATGGAAGATGATTTCAGCAAGTGTCCAACGTTCGAACGCCGTACTAGTATGGGCATACAGGTCCTGCGATTGCAAGCATCACAATCGGAGAAGAGCCCTTCACGACGTGAGGTAAGGAGGTACCAGTGTGCCTTGTTTTTACACCACAACCGACGACAAAAAGTAAGTTATTAGCGACGATTGTGTAGCGCTGCTAAGCAACGACATGATTTTCTCATACTTTGTCGTAGCGGTTCGTTCTGGGCCGTTCAACGAACCTGAACCGTGTCCCTGCAGTGACTCACTCGCGCTTCCGGACAGTTTATCTGGCTACGCCGAACATCCCCAAGGCTTTATTCCCACTTCCCCCCGATTGACACCCCCACGATGACCGAGGTTGAAAACAAACACATGAACGAGACAACCGGTTCGACGGTATGTTGCCGCTTTTCCTCGTCCCATTCCGCACTTTTCTGACTCCTTTAGCAGAATGCTAAAGTAAGCGCTCTCGCTTCCTATCTCCTGCTTTCCCACTCACCACGCGACCTCTGCTCCCTAACCAGAAGCGCAAAGGCTTCTGGTCCAACGTCTTTGGCCGGTCGTCCAACACGACGGACGCGGACGGGAAAAAGCCCGATCAAGCGTCGCAAAACAATGGGGGGTTCGCGAACACGGTAAGACACGGTCTTTCGCGTGTGCATTCATCTCGTTGACCTTTTTTTTTTTTACCACGTTGTATATAGGCTAAGACCGGTGCGGGTCAAGTAGCCCAGAAGGTCGCCGTGGACGAGGCGAGCAAGGAAATCGAACATCTGTTGGACAATAGCAACAGCAGCAGTAATGGCGGGCCTCAACCTGCCAACGTGAGCGCCGCCATGACGAGCGCGGTACCGGATACGACAGCTGTGAGCGATGCTTTGAGCGCACCGACGAATTGGGCAAAGAAAATGGCGGATAATGTACAACAAAAACTGCAGAGTTTGGGTTAGTGATGAGGTCGTTGGGTCTTTCTGTTGTATACTTTGGGTCTAACCTTTGTACGGGCGTATCTCTCTGTGATGTTCGGTCAAATAATATCCGAGATTTTAAAATGAATCTAAAAACAAGTTTGTTGGCCGTGATAACATGCATCTTCCAGATGTACAGTATCGAAAACCTAGGAGAAAAAGGAACACATCGTCCATCTTCGCAATCAGTTACTGGTATCGTAGAGTCCTTTGCCATCCCACACGACACAAATCCTACCTTTCCTCTGCTCATGCAATACTCGACGGAAAGCTATAATGGTGGTCATCGGGAGTTGTGATAGTCTCCGCAACAATGAAAACAGTAGGCTTCCCACTGGCACCTTCGAATAGTGTTCGTTTGCCCCCGTGGCAGTCACTCAGGTCCTGCAGAGATATTTGAATGAGTAACCACCTGGGAGGCTATCGTCCGGACGGCGCACTCCGTTGCATCACCGTGGACGCGCTCTGTCAATGACAACTCTCCCCGTATGAAATACCCCTTGTGTCATCGTGAACTTGCAATGCGTTTGCTGTCACCGACGGACCTTGTCCGTGATAGCGAAAAGCCATATTGATAAGTGCAACTTTTGAGAATTGATGCGAACGGGGGTTCGCAAGAGGAAAGTAGGTTCGCGATGGTGATGGCCACTTGAAAGGTACTTGTCGCATCCGCCTGTGCTGTAATAGTAGGGCAATCTTCAGGATGATGGAACGCGACATCCACAGAGATCTCCGGATCAAGGGGGTAACGCGAGAATCCAATGGAGACAGAGAATACATAGTAGATTTGTATAAGTGAAGGGAATTACGATCCTGTGAGGAGGTAAGCTGCAAATCGACGTAAAAGCGTAATCAAATTCCAGTAAAGCGATCACGAGAACTAGAGCTGTGTACTCGCCGAAGATATCGACCTTGGAGGGTTTGCAAACTTGTGGAGATTCCGAGATGCATGGTCAGCAAGGGAAACGCCCATCATCCCAAAGACTGGGGGAAATAACCAAGGGTTGGACCCGAGTGTGACTGCGGTTGGCGGAAGGACGAAAATGGTCAATCGGTACACGAGGCAGACCGATCTCCACTGAGATCAGGTTCATTATACACGTCCCGGGGGACCGCAAGCCCCAAAATAACTCCGTCGTAGTCCTTCTGGGAGACAGCTGAAAGGAATCTGATGTAAATAATTTGTAACACCAGTAGCAGCCGTTACCGCGGAGAAGCACGTACGATACTGCAGATGAACGGATGGACGAAAGTTCCAGAAGATAAGGTAACATGGGATGTCAGACTCGTCAGTATCATTTCGGATAGAGAGATAGCAGATAGAGTTTTGACCGTTCTTGCGACCAAGCAAAGAAGTAGCATAATTGACTGCAAAGCAAGCCAGTAGCTAGTATGGCTACGCAAACCCACGTCAGATTCTCGTACAGCACATCTCCGTCGCACAGCCCAAGGTGGAGCTCCGTCCCGCTGTATCTCGGTTCTCGACCAAGACACGCGCGGGAAGGAAATCCCCCCCTAGCGGCGCCCATTTGTCCCTTCCGTCAGAATTTCCCCCGCGGAGAGCGGGCGTTATACCCGTTGCGAGGGTGGTGAATGTGCCGCAAGAGGAACCGCAACAGCCCGCCTGCGTGCGCGTTATCCCTGGGAAAGTACTTGCCTGTTGACCTCGTGTATTCGCCAAGGGCGCGCTCGGATTGGAACAACCGGACTTCTTCGTGTGTAGTCTTGGTATCGACGAGGTCGACAAGGTTGATAAAGGTGTGATAAACTGCCTGGTAGGAGCAATTCACGGGTCGCGTGAGAACAAAGCGTCTCTGGGTCAAGAAGAAGGCTTACATCACGACAAGCATCTAGGCCATCTGGAATCGGATCGATGCGCACGACATGGCACAAAGTCTGCCAGGAAGCTAGATCATTAACGTCGGTCCCATAAGCAATGTTGAATTGCTGCACGAGGGCGTCTTTGAAGTCCTGATGGGCCATCTCTTTTCGACGATCGTTCCTGCCCCAACCTGATTCGTCGCAGAGACGATAGAATTCGAGTACCGAAGATACTGTGGTGTCATAATGGAACTTGGGGGCGTAGATGGCGAAGAAAGCTTCCACAGGGGACTGCAGTGGGACGTGGGGCTTCTTTCCCTTGCGTTTTGGAAGCGCCCAGGGGGCAACCATCGTCAGAGAGAAACCCATATGACTAGCACCACAGGATCTACCTGTACTTGTCTTTTCCTTGTGGATTGCATGGCGAAAGGCTTGTCTGGGCGAAAAAGATGGTAACAAGTAGAGGTGAGAATGCGCTTGGTGACAATCGTTGAACGTGCCATGAGAAAAGTTCCCAGGATGATCCAATAAACCAACCAAAATGTTATTGCAACAATTCTGGTAGCCTCGTCGAAAGACTGTCCGAATGAAAGAGAAGATTCGTATATGAAAATCCCAGTTTAGTGACGTTGGTCGATATCATCCTTCGCACTCTATGCATGTGCAACAAGGGGGCCCTCTGGCGCACGCATTCTCCTTGAAGGATTCCCTCACCTAAACTCACGCTCAGAACCATACTTAAACACTTGCACGTCCCTGTCCAACGAGGTCGACAAGGTTGATGTGGGTCCTACGGATAGACTGAAATCACTGACCTCTGTGAACGCGAGACGAGAATAAAGGAGGATAGACCTGCTTGAGCCATCTGTGATCGGATCTGTAGTCACAAAAACATCTTGGATATTTGAACTCTCAGTGGGCAGCCTCTCTTTGTCCAACGAAATTCTTCGCAATGATGACAGAACTCGCGAGATGCTGACTCTGCAGGCATCATATTCATAGTCGGAACTAGGGAGTGCAACTTCTAAAGAACCAGAGCATGTATGTGCGACTACGCGCTCCTCCTAAAAATAGCTTGCGTCAGGTAATGGTCTTATGGGGCTTATGTGGCTCACCTGCTTTCTTCGCTAAGGCATTTGATCGTAAAATACGTTGTGGGATCATCAAAGTTGAGAGTGGTGAGGAAAACTTTTGTGGCGCACGGTTTGTAACAGTTTGGCTGGGCTGGGGTTAGTGACCGAGCTCGCGAGAACTGTGTTCGAATCATACATTGACCAACGTTGGGTATGCTTTTCCAGTCGTTTCGTCTCGCCGTGGCTCATAAGGAATGTAATACCCGTTTAACGACGTTGGTTGATCCTGTGGTAGGTACTAGGTATGCCTACGCACGACTGTTGGAGGAATACCCGGGCCCCTGCGTATGCATAATAAAGACTTCCCTGTCAATGAGGCCAACATACTAAGTGGGTGACATATGCTTCATTCATTTTCTGCTACGGGGAAGGATCGGCGTGGTGGCCAGTGAAGAGAAGGTACGGAATAATGGAGGTCGCGAACAGCGAGCTCAGAATATGCTGTAGACATGCCAAGGAGGTTCCCAGCTTAAGCGTTTGTGCGTTTTCTTTGCCCTATCCCCCATGCTCGGTGAACCGAGTGCAATATCTAGACATCCAAGGAACCCTCGAAGCGTGCTTGTATTACCAGGAAGCACAGAGAACTTCGGACATGATCGAGACAACTGTATTCACTTCATAACGTTGACCAAGATTGATACGATTTACTTCATCGAAAAATCCAAACAAAAAAGAAGCTCATCAAGCCATTCGAGTCGCAACCGCGTCGCTAAACATGGAGCTCCGTCTCGCTGCGGCTCAGGAAGACACAGGCGGGAATGATATCCCTGTTTAGCGACGATGGTTGATCCCGTAGTGGGTACAACCTATGCAGGGTTCAGAATGTGTCGCAGGAGGTATCGTAAGAAACCTCCTGCGTACGCATTCTCCTTTGGGAAATACTTCCCTGTATTGCGAGTGTATTCGGACAACTTGCGCTCAGACTTGAAGACTTGCACCTCTTGACCAGTAACGTCCCTGTCGACGAGGTCGACGAGGTTAACATGCGTTCCACAAATTGCCTAATATGGTGAATCACAGAGAGGATAAAGGAGAAACAAAGCTTGCCTCTCGGCATGTCTCTAAATCGTCCGGGACCGGATCAATGTCCACAACGTGACATAGATTTTGCCACCCTGCAAGATCACCCTCGTCCGTTCCATAGATTTCGTTGAATTGTTTGACGAGAGCATTCTTGAACTCTCGGTGGGCGTCCTGTCTTTCAGAGTCGTCTCGATCCCAGCCGAACTCGTCGCAGAGACGATAGAATTCGTGAGATGCAGACTCTGTAGCGTCATACTCGAACTGGGGGTAGTTCCCAAAGAACTCATCGAGTGGTGACAGGGGTGTATGTCTGCGGTGCTTCCTACTACGTCGCTGTTTCTGGGAGATAGCCGGAATTAATAACGACGTATGGAACACGAGTGCGGCTCACCTGGTTTTTTCTGGATGATGGCATCGTCGAAAGAAACGAGGACACTTAGGGGAGAGTTTGAAAAATCTCGTTGAGCCATGATGTCATTCTCTGATAAGATTAGATGAGATAACACCTTACCTCCGGCGCCCGCTCTTGACGTTCATCGTCGCCATGGTCATTCGCGCACCCATCAACTTCCCCAAGTGGCTCACTGAAAATGTACACCTTCTCCAACCCCCCGTTAACAACTTTTGTTTGTATCGAGAGAAGGATTTTGTCGTCATGGCCGTCGGGGGACCTAACGAACGGAACGACTATCATGTAAACGAGACCGAGGTCCGTCATCATTAGCATCCTTTGTCCTTGATCTCATCGCTTTTCACACAGGAGTGGTTCTACCAGTACAAGGGAGGGATGCTGTTGAAGGTAGTCGACGGGGAGACGTTCAGGGATATCAGGATTGAAGAGGGCGAGATGTTTTTGTTGCCTGGTGAAGCAGATTCTCGGTTTGTCTGCGTATCGTCACTCATGAGTTGGTGGAACAGCAAACACACCGCACAACCCTGTGAGGTTCGCAAACACAATCGGGATCGTCATCGAAGCTACTCGTCCAGCGGAATCAAAGGGTGAGCTGGCATGATTGGTACTGATTCTGACCGTTACCAACACAGTTTAGATACGCTGCAGTGGTACTGCCGGGAACCTGTCCATACGAAGCCGACCATCATTCACAAGGAGAGTTTCCACGTCTCGGATCTCGGGACACAGTTGAAGCCGGTAATCCAGCGCTGGCAGAACGGCGAAGAGTTGAGGAGGTGCAAGGAGTGTGGTACGGTCGCACCTCCCAAGTAGGTCCGAGTCTCGTTAGTTAGTAGCTAGGCCTGCGGAGCTTGAATCAACGCTGACCTGAATGTCCACTCGAACATGCTTGAGCTTGAGTAACTTCACGCACATACCCATCCCGCGGTGCCACAACATGCACGAACTCCCCACTGCGGCAACAGAGCGCGCCAGGGCCCAAGAGATGCTTTCCCGGGGAGACCAGTTCGCCCTCGAAGCAGAGCTCCAAACCAGCCCGCTCTCCAAGCACCTCTTGCACAGACTTGCATACACCGTCGGCTCTGCACTCGGTTCCAATCCACCTGCACACAAAGAGTGCTTGTCCGCGTTCACGGCCTCGGCCACCAAGACGGGGCTCATGGCAGGTGCAAAGGCATGGTCAAAACATGCACATAGATCGAGTGACGCCGAGGGAGACTGTGTGGGGTGGTGGGGGGGACAGCCCAAGGGACCAGTCGCGTCGATCAACGAGCGGGCGCTGGTGCTGTTTGACAAGGTGATGGACAACGCGACGTGGCGAAATCTACACTGGTTGCCGCACCGGGTGCTGGTGTACGAGGTCAGAGTCGAAGAGGGCTATGGAATGCGTTGGTCGCAGGACCGTAGCCAGCTGGATAAGGACGACGGCGGATCTGTAGACACTCCGTGGATGTTTCGCGGGTTTGTAGAGCCAATGATGGAGAATGGGCACGAAGTCGGGTGGAGACACTAATAACAGTGTAGAGCTAACTAAGTAAATACGCGTGACCGAACACTTGGCGCTTCAAAATCCACAGGGTCGTTCCTTGTCTAGTTTCTTTGTTGGCCTACGCCCCGTCGACACTCAAACATGGATGGACAGCGCAAAAGTGGTCGTTACGCCCATGCTCAGGCAATTCTTGGTTCAGAATTCGTCGGCCGTCTTGCGGATACCAGAGTCTTGTTAGTCGGGGCGGGTGGAATTGGATGCGAACTCCGTCAGTCTTTGTTTTTCACCACGAAACCGCCTTTCTGACGCTCGTTTGCGCACAGTCAAGAACATCGTCTTGACGGGCTTTGGTCACATCACGCTCTTAGACTTGGACACCATAGACCTCTCCAACCTAAATAGACAGTTTCTCTTCAAGAAGAAGGATGTCAAACAAAGCAAGGCCATGGTGAGCGCGCCACTGCTTGACTCTTCTGAAGCCGTGCTCACTCAGCTCTGTGTTGCAGGTCGCAGCTCAGACAGCCGGCGCTTTCAATCCAAACGTTCGTATTCAACCGATCCATGCGAATATCAAGGAGTCCCAGTTCGACGTCGAGTGGTTCCAATCATTTGATATCGTCCTCAACGCCCTCGACAACCTTGGTGAGTGGATCCGTGCCACCACTCCCTCACTTCGTGATTTGCTGTGTGTCAGACGCGCGCCGACACGTGAACAAGATGTGCATGGCGGCCGGTATACCGCTCGTCGAGTCGGGGACAGCTGGTTATCTCGGTCAGGTTCAGCCTCTGCTCAAGGTTCGTCCTTTT
>JBBPJO010000526.1:0-10884 GCA_038088815.1 Boletus nobilissimus | reverse complement strand
CCGGCCGAAGGGTGGTTGTCCATATGTGAGACGAAGATTTCAGTCAGTTCAGTGGTGACGTTTTTACACGAAGTCAATTAGCGTAATTGTTTGGTTTTGTTAGTAACGGAAGGCTTTGGTCAACAATGACAAACAGAATGTGTGCGAAGTCACTACCAAAACGACTATCCACTGATAAAATGAGTACAGATGTCCTCAATACAGGAACCAAATGACTGGAACCAATGCCTGACATGAGTAGTGACTGTGCAGGGGCCAGTGGGACTGCTGTCCACTGCAGGCACTGTGATACATTCTTCAGCCTCTGAATCCATTACCATAGGCTCCCTTTTTCTGTGCTTTCCTGCAATAGGCTGCTGGTGGTCTTTTCTAGAGTGAGTGGAATGCGATACAGGCCCCTTTGGTGTCATTGGTAAACACAGGTACAGCACATGCAGCTAGAAGCTTACAAATCTATGTGTCTTTGAGATCTCTAGCAGAGATTTCCCAGTCTTCTGCTGGATAGGCAGTTCAGCTGTATCCTTTTTTGCAATCAGACAGAAAACTCACTGACTGTGCAAAGCACTTGTAAATGGGAACATCAGACATAGCGCCAGGTCGGGACATCCAAACAGGTCTTTTCATTGCAGTGTGGGGGTACATCTGCAAAAAGGAAAAGTGCCTGTAGTACATGCCATAATTACATTGCTGATGTCGTTACATGTCATCAACAATGCCAATCACATTAATCACATTCCTACAGTGTGTTACATCGACTACAGTAGCATAGCCTCATGCCCTCACAGTAGAGTGTACATACAGAATTGAATTTGCTATTCGACACACCCAGGTACAAACAAACACTAAAATTGACATGATGCTGTTCTTGTGAACAGAAGCCCAGAGAACGATTTTGATGCCTTAGATGTTGTTGACCTGCCAGAACGCAGTCGGTTGGGGTTGCCTGTACATATGGGACTGAACCTACTGCTTGTAGTCTAGTAAGCACCACACCCTGAACCACAAGGTGGCCCGCTGAGTGTACAGCTGGCCAAACTGCGGATGTAAACAGCTCACCTCTTGCACTAACGAATCTCTTCTTCCCCATGTACTCTGTGTTGTTCAAACATACATAGATTGATGTATCTGTTCAAAAAGAATGTGTCAGCAGCATTCATGCTGTCTCCACGAAGCCAGCAAGCGACAAGGGGACCACTTGGAAATCTGGGAACCAAGTGGCAGGGTTGGACAATATCAGTGATTGGCACAACCACTGCATTCAGAACATGGTTGTGTGTTGAGCGGCTGAAATAGAACATTTTGAGGTTGCTGTCAAGCACACAGAGGGGCTTGAATAAGTGCAAGTAGATGAGTGGGTGTTGGTAAATGCCAAGGTGAGGCGGTAGCTTAAATATGACATGGACTTCAGCTGCATGCAGTCCTGTTGTTCAATGTTATTTTTTTTTGACTGGTGAAGATCATCAACTTATGATGAAATCCCACCCTCTTGCATCTTTGTTCATTTGTCTGCACCAGAACAGTGTCATACTGTGCTGGAGTGGGAGGCTTGTGAGGGCCATTGGCATGCTCTGGATGAGAGCGGATTCTTGTGGTCTCATCGACAGACAGATGTTTGAGTGGTTGGAGTGGAATCTGGATGTTGCTAAAACAGTCAAAGCGGTCATGGAGTGTGGGCTTGAAGACTGGATGCCCTTGAGAGGGAAGGTTAGACAGGAAAGTCTGTAATGCATCCACAAACACAACAGCTCCATGGCACTGAACTGGGAACTCTGCCGTCCTCCTTGGGAAATGAGGACAGTGCACGACTTGGTATGATGCCAGTGTCGATGGCACTGAACGTTGGTCAGCAGGTTGAGTCGGATTGTCAGTGTCATCACTGGACTTATCAACCAACCCACCAGCCTGAGCGGTGTGATCTCTATTGCACCAGGTTAGATAAGAGTTGGTCATCTGGATTGTGTAGTCCTTTCGATTGGTCGCTGCGTAAGCCTTCTTGGCGTAATCGATGTGTAGCCACTCCGAATTCTCCATGTTGAACCCATCGAGGCTACCAAACAGGCGAATTGATTCGACATAGTGGACCAGCGAGTGAAGCTTGGGTATATTGAAATGTTCACGGCAGCCAAGCTTGATGAAAATGCCCTTGAAGGCATGGAATCTGTCAAGGGCATCCTGTAAGGCATGTAGGGTCATGTTGGTATGGGAATGATACTGTGTGAGATAGACAAAATCGAGCAGTGCACAACTGGCCCAAACAACATCATGGTTTGGTATCGTACCAACCAATGCGGTCACAAAAACCCACTCGAGCTGTTTGTGGTCAGTGCCACTCCATTGCTTAACTTTAGCAATCCCGCGTGTCCAATGTCGCAGACCTGGATGGAACAGTGTGGCCTGGAAGTGACTATCGAAAGCCTTCTTGCCCGCAATGGCCAAACACCATTTTTTAAGGTGATCTTTGATGATCCCTTGATGGAGCTGGTGAAGTATGTCTGATGTGATGCACATGAAGATGTCAGAATGTGGAAGATCGGCCCAGAAGGGCAAGAAAACCAGGCACAGGCCCTCAGCGATGAACTCGGGGGGGTATTTACCAGCAGCTTGTGCTTGGAGTACACAAGATGTTTGCACTTGATTGCGTGATGGAAATTCAACATTGGCACCATGTTGGTTAGCAGGCACGTGACACTTGGGACACCGGTTCTCGGCACAACATGCAACCAAACACTGCTCAGGATGATCCCCAATGAACATGGCAAGCACAGGGTACACCCACTGGACTAGCCCATCAGCACACACCATGTCAATGCCCTCCCGGCCAGCAGCTACAAGGGGCTGAACAAGCCGCCTCATGCAATAGTGAAAGAGGCAATATCCAGCCACTGAGTTATTCTCAAACACTTCAAGCTTTGAGACAGGTAGGTACCCCACCAAAATGGAAGCATGTTGTGCGGGCTAACAACAGATATGTTTTGAAACATTGCCAATTGTCAGGTACATGGGCCATGCCATTTTGTCCCCCTTGAACCATGACAATTTGGTTTTGTCGGAGGCAAGGATAATGGGCGACACCATGGCCCCTGCTGGTAATCAAGACTAAATATCCATGTCAATGTGCATCACTGATCTAGGGTATTTCACAGGGACATACCTGGGTTTCCCACCACCAGTTGCCAGTCCACATTTTGTCATAGCGTTGTGTCTGTCCATGAGGATTGGTATACACTTTTTCGGGTGCGTAGGCCATCTCGCTCCTGAATGCTACATTTCCAATTAACTCCTTCACGCAGGCCACAGGATCACACAGCCACAATTCCAGCTCTTCACCGTCATCTTTGAGTGCATCAGCTTGGTCTTCTTCATTGCCAGCCTCTCTGGGTCTCTCCACATCGCTGCGCACATGTATTATTTCACAGTGCCATTCTGGCCCAGTGGGAAGTTGATCAACCAACTTCTTAAATGTATATGTGCTCCTGTAGCTTGGTTGAGCCCATTTGCGCATCTGCATGCGACAACCGTAAGTAAGTGTGTGTACTGCATGGATCAATGTCACTCACGATTGGCAACTTGAGGAGCTCATCTGTAGCTTGTTGGTTGACATTCTTCACAAGCCAGTTGGCCAATTCCCACTCGCTGCGGTTGGCAAAGGGGGCATAAACACCTTGCCCAGATCCCTCTTGTAAGTCCTTCATTGTCTCAAATGCGGTTTTTGCTGAACCAAGAACATCTGCAGCATGTCCATCGTACTCGCAAGCATATCTTTGATATCCTTTGTTACTCAGTTCAGGGCTAGCACTCCTGTGCTCAAACTCCAATTGGCCCTGCCTGTGATGGTTGTCCTCACCATACTCGTGACCCAGGAAGATGTTGGGATACACGTCAGCATCTGGGATGCCAGTGTCAGCAGGGGTCCCAACATCCTGACCATCTGCCCGGTCTTGAGTGCCATGAGCGGTATGTCAAGCAACTGGGTTTCGCAGCACTGAGGCTTGGCAACGAGGCAAATGACTGATATGATGTTGCAGCCCAGACTGTGTGGGGAATCCCTTCCTGCAGCATCAGCAAACCTACATTTTTTCTGAGTTATCAAAAACAATGACCTTGCTGAGCTGTCTGACTTGACTGACAGCATGTTATCAGTGCTATCATTCATAAGTAATTCATTGCTATCAGCATTCTCAGAGCTATCAGCATATCAGCTTGTCAATTCACCAGTGATATCAGTCCCATCAGTCAATCAATTAATCATCTGGTCAGTCTTGTCAGTCCTGTCATGCCATCAGCCAGTCAGTCAACCAGTCAACCAGTTATGTCAGTCTATCAGTCAGTCAGGTTGTCAGTCAATCAGCAAAGTCAGCCCATCAGCCCATCAGCTGATCAGTTAGTCATCTCTGTCAGTCACATCAGTTGGTCAATTGGTCAGTCAGTCAGGTGTGTCAGGTTTGTCAATTTGTCGTCTAGATAGTTAGTTAGTCAACCAGTCCATTCAATAAATTAGATTATCAGCTTGTCAGTAAATCAGTTCAGTCAGTCAGGTCAATCCATCATTGATTAGGCCATTCAGGCCTGTCAGTCTTGTCATTGATTTCAATGGTCCAGAGAAAATGTAGGTTTGCTGATGAGCAGGCGCATTCGTTTTGCATGAGAGGCATGAAAAGAGCAGGACTGTTTATGGAAAAGAAACAAGCAAAGTACCATGAGCATACCATGAGCATAGTCTTTGCTGGTTGATGAGGCGATGCCAGCTAACCTGACAGATTCCATGCGCTCTCCATTCCAGCGCTTCAACTTTTTTTTTGACCCTATGGCCCTAGCTGACCTAGTATTTATGCAGGGTTTTTTTTTTCTTCCCCTTCCTTCAGGCTACCAATTGCTTCAACACTGTGCAGATGTCGACGCAAATGTCTATGGGTGATGTACCCGCCATGCAAGTGAGTAATATGGAAACAACTCATGGTCGGGTTCACCGGCCTAGCAAGAAGGTACAGGGGATGTTAGGTGGGAATGCCTCTTTGTTTTGCTCATCTACTCATATGTCTACCAGAGGAGCATGACCATGCCAAACATGCATCAAAGGAGCAGGCCCAAGCAAAAGCAAAGCGGCACGAGACATTGGCCCGCAAACATGAGCAAGGCAGCAGAGATGGATCCATTCATGGCTCCGACGTTAAAGGTACTGACCCGAGACCATACAGCAAACCCCTTCAATGTTGACCAGGACACCACAGTATGCACTATTCCCTTGACAGACAAATGACTAACTCTTGCTTAGTTCACAACGAGGTCGGTGGGAAGTGTCCACATGGACAACCCCATCAATGTTGCCAGGCGCCCCACCATTCCCCAAGCCCCACTGACACACCGCCAGGGCAGAGTACCACCATCCAGCACGTTCGACAAGCAAAGTACATATGAGAACACACGGACTAATGTAAAGGTGGGTGTCAGCTATATAGAATGTACTTAACTGACAAATGACCAGTCTACACACTATGTGTGCACCCAGCCAGATGCCCGCCCAACCTGACAAGAACCTGTTGGCTAACACAAAGGTAGATCTAAGGTATTTACAAACTACATTACTGACAAGTAGCTAGCCAGGAAATACTCCGCACACACCTAGCCAGATGCCCATCCAGCCTGCAAGCCTCAATGCACAGAAGCGCAAGCGTGATGAGAACTTGCTGGCCAACACACAGGTAAGTCTAAAAAATTTAGAGACTTTGTTACTAACAAGTAGCAAGTCTACAAATGCTATGTGTGCACCTGGCCAGACCCCCACCCTGCCCATGCCCTTGAAGTGCAAGAAAGCCTATTTTGACATCCAAGATGCAAGTCTGCCCAAGAAGCGGACCCACAAATGGTTGCCTTCACTGTACCCCTTGTAAGTCAATAACATTGTCATCATTGTATTCACACCATATTAATGCATTTGTCATCAAACAGCCAAAGTCAACTCATTGGTGCTGAGCTGGATGCTCTCAGCATTCATGATGACAACCAAACTGTTCAAGATGATAAAGTTACTAGCGAGGACAACGACCATGCATCGCAGAGTAAGACCAAGGGTCCTGTGCCCAATGTTGAGGGTAAGAAAAGTGTCAAGCCTGCCAAGGCTGGTGACTATGACAAGGGAACATGAAGTGTCATTGAGACCACTATCGAAATTTATTGTGCGACCTTACTCTGCAATGACCCATATGCACAGCCCCTCAAGGAGATGGAATGGGCCAGAGTGGCATGGGATAAGGCCTGTCTCCACCACCAAGTGAGTATTCCATACGACGCAGTGGTCTTGAAGCTGGTAAATCTATCATTGTCATATAATGATGTGCCGAAATGATTTTTGCTACATCAGATCACTGCGTGAATGTCTCATTTGTGGGGCCAGTTCAAGGTGAATGCCCGACCAGTTGTCATGGTGGTGTATGGGTTTGATCCGAGCTTGGATGACAGTGCAATCTATCACAATTGAGCGCTGTTCCTGGAATTAAAACAGGATTCAGCGTTCATATTCTGAGTATGTAATATTTAGTCCTGCACTGTCGCTGCTCACCAACGCAAGTAGCACTGTGGCGAAATACTTGATGATCATACAAGTATATACATGACACTTGCTATCCAGCAGGTGATCAACGCTGTGCTCTTCAAGAACAAGAGTGATGACGGTGTTAAATGGGCAGGATGTTACAATCCTTTTCCTGTACCAGGGTTTGCACTTGCCATCACTGCAGTAGGTTCTCGCTTGTATGAAGACTGTGTTACTCACTACACAACCCAGATTGAGTGTGCGATCAATGAATGGGAGTCTGGTACACACAAAATGATTGTGTTCAAGGAACATGAATACTCGGTGTAATGCACAGCGTAGTGTGCTGCGATACTAAGATACTAAGCTTGAACAAGGACGAAGCAAAGAGCGAGGGTACAAGTGAAGTTTGTAGTTTGGATGCCGAGCTTCGAGACGATGCGAAGCCTAAGTGGTCTCTCCTATTCAGGTACGGACTGAGTGCTCACTGAACTCAGAGGTCACTAGAAACAACGCTGGTATTGCGTAGAACTAGCTTAGGGAAAATACAGGAGGGCGAGAGAGCGCCCTTATATACGGTAAGCCCCTTCTAAATAAAGAAATGGTGCACAGCACCTCTAGTCGTAATGAGTCACAAATGTATGACTCAATGTGCAGCATAAGAGTCAGTACAAGTCATGAAGAGTCATGATGAGTCAGAAAACAAAGCTATGCCGCAGGTGGTGAAGTCCGAATAAGGCGACTGCGGCGGAATGGAAAGGAAGTCTAAATATAGGTATAGGCGGGGTGCTGTGTGAGACAGAAACAGAAAGGAATCAGGAAACGTATCTGGTATAATGGAGGACGACTCCATTACGAATACAACCGTGTACAGTGAAGAGAGCGAGACTAGAAGTCGAGTGAACGAAAGAACAAAGAAAAAGTGTACCCCCTTAGTAATCCGTAACACTTGGCTGTCTACAGGAAGCATCTAGCTTCACTCGAAGAATTCAACACCATGACAACTTCGATAAGGCTACTGACAAGGCTACTCCAACAAGTGTATGACAATGGCTGGTAAGGTGATTTACATTCATAGTAGTCGGCGTCATTGATCCCAGTTGTTTCCAGTGCACATGCTGGTGTCGCAAATTCAGGTCAAACGAGTGAACTCAAGAAAGCTATACCCACTTGTGCCTTTCTGAATGCAATAAATGAGTACAAGCGCTCAGAAGGTCTCGCGGATCAAGAAGGTCTTGCGGATCAACACATTGACACCGAACCAGAGGACAATGGAGAGGAGTACCATGACAGTGAGATTTGGAATGGACAGGTAGATGGCGAGGCATTTGACCAGGATTCCATGGCTGATCAGTCGGATGAGCCACAAGATGAGTCAGAGGAGGAGTGAACTGGGTTTTTTTTTCACCACATAGATGCCATATAGTTGTATCTGTGGATGCACTGTTTTCAACAACGTCAGGAGTAGTACCTACAATGTTTCAACTACATTGTAATACAAAGTGATTGTGACGAGTTCATTTGGTTGGAGCTTGATTGATGCCTATGACCATGGAGTATGGAATCTATGGATTGTACATAGCTAAATGGACAACCATGACGTTGTGCTACAGCGACTACAGTGAACAATGTTGATGCACCATGTGACTTGACCCTTATGTAATATTGTGCTACTGTAGCGTACATCACACTATGTTACAGGGGGATGTTGATATGTGCAACAAGTATTACAGTAGGTGACAGCGTCATATCCCAACTTGGAGTTTGTCTACAACAATGGATGCAATGGCATGAGTGTCTACTGACTCTGAGATGTGATGTTGCCAAAGCCATCAAGTCTGCAAGAGAGCAGGCTCACGCGCACTGGCAATCAAATTGAAATGGACTGATAAGTTTCTAACAAGAGAAATTACATAGTGCATTCCAAAATGTTCAGCCTGGGCCATGTCACGACCTAGGTAGATTTGAAGAGACAACAGATTTGTCACGCCGGTACATATCATTTCAGCATCCTGCAATCAATTAACGTCTACACACCTTATAACTGAAGGCATCAGTGAGCAGACAACTTTGCGAAATCACCTTCAACAGATTATTTGGACTACTGGCAGGCTGGCAGGCCTCAAATAACAACTTGAATCATCTATGCAGATTTACTGCCCAAGCAATTAACCAACGACAAAACTGGAACAGATGTCCCAGATGAAAGAGCCAAGTGACTGCCAGAAAGACTTGACAGGATCATTGAATTGATTGACGGTCTCAGGGGGAGGAGTAAGTCTGCCAAGGGCACTGTTGCTATCAACAACGACCACAGCCCTACTTTCATCAACATCTGACTCATCTGAGTTCATTACTGTCTTCCAGCAGTTTGCTCTGCGATAAGCAGAACATGATACAAGGTAGGACTTTGATATTGTTAATAAATAAAGTTTAGGATGTACAGCTGGGAACTGACCAATTTGTCAGACCCCACATCAATCTCTCGGAGAGGTCTCCCAGTCTTGACCTGGGTGGCCAGATCAGTCGAAATCTTCTCTGTGATTTAACAAAAAACTCACCGATTGAGAGTACCTAATATATATCGGAGTTCGATACCCCAACTTGTGCTGAGGGGGTGGTTTTTCTGTGTTGTCAGAGTTGTGGTGACAATGTGTCCATCATCTCCCAGACAAGTATAACTCGAGATAGGCCAGCACTGGCCATAAGTATGGGTACCTCTCAGTGATCATGGGATCATACATATTGACCTTGTATGTGAATTGGGATGGCATATAACTAGAAATGAAAGTTGACCACCAACCTTGTCAAGGAGCTGTTGCAAAGCAGCAGGGTCTTGCTCTTCAACAAGAACAGATCCAGAATCATCAAAATATTTACTTGCAGTCAACCTAACCATCAGCTGGGGGAGAGGAAGAAGAAACACTTGGGGGTAACAGCTGTGAAATTGGGAACATACTGTGAGGGTATGGAAATCACTGTGAGACATTCTAGTCCCATAGAATAGTTCCTGTATGCTCTTGATGTTGTGACTTGGCATAAGAATGAGACAGGTGGTTGTCATGGTTCTTGGTGGGGAAATGATCATTGAGATTGGTCCTCCTTTTAACTCCCAGGATGCTATGTTTGTCTGTCATTGAGGGATTCCTGTCTGGGTTCAATTATCACTAAAACAATAAAAGGAAGGCATGAGTCCAAATCAACTTGACACATGAAACAGAACACGGTACACATCCATATAAAAAGGCAGGATGATTCAGCAAATCAATCACTATCAATGGGCTGGGATAACAGTTCATTGGGTTACGGAAAACATACCCCTTAAGCTTCGATCTGCAATGCAACAGTGCCTCAGCCAGGCGATCCTTCTTTCTGTGCACGTTCATCTGTGCGACAATGTCACCTTTCTGACCAGTGCATAAAAATATCCTGACCCACCTCTTTCTTTTCAACATGACATACCATTGTGCTGAAGGCACATTTTGATATTCCCTCTGGAAGGTTACTGAAAAACAAAGGCACACTTGACACCTGCCTCATCAATGATGGACATCTCTGTCCCAACCTCCAGTCTTTCAACGTGAAAGCCTGATGAACCATCCTGCACCTCATGTCCAATGTAGTCAACTAAGATACAACCCACGTTTTCATTAAAAAAGACTCACTTGACAATTGCCCTATCAATGACAGGCATCTTCACCCCTACTTTCTGTTACGGTTTACGAGGGGGTATACTTTTTCTACTATGCTTTTCCATTCACTCAACCTCTAGTCTCGTTCTCTTCACCATACGCGGTTGTATTCGTAATGGAGTCATCCTCCATTATACCAGATACGTTTCCCGATCTCTTTTCCTTTCTGTCTCACACGGCGCCCCGCCCTTACCTTATTTAGACTTCCTTCCCGATCCACTGCAGTCGCCTTGTTCAGACTTCATCGCCTGCGGCATAGCCTTTTATTTATGACTTGTCATAACTCGCTCTGACTCGTTATGACTCCTTACAACTCATATGCTGCACATCGAGTCACACTCTAGTTACTGCGGATGCTGCGCATCCTTTCCTTATTTAGAAGGGGCCTACCGTTGACCTGCACGAAATCAATATCGTGCTGAGTCTTGATACGAAAACCATAATTCCAGACCAACCCACAGCTGGAATATTCTTATATTTTATACACAGGTAGCCCCTTGTGTAAGCTACCTGTCTACCAAGTTTCACCTTGATACCTTTATTCCTTCCAGAGATATTCCTAAATCTCTGAAGATATCCAGTCTATTACCCTTTACTACCCTAGTATTGTAGATAACCATTAGCTTCCTAAAATGGGAAAGCCCCTGAGTATTGCACAGAGAT
>JBBPJO010000525.1:0-10888 GCA_038088815.1 Boletus nobilissimus | reverse complement strand
ATCAGAGAGCAGGACTTGCATCCTAATCTTTTCTGGGGTGATGACCAATACTCCTTTGTTGTCATCTTTGTGTTACGATTTACTCTTTTATTTACCTTTCTTGAGCCTTGTACTACTATTATCGCGCATTTGAATCTCGTCCAGGACTATATTTCTTTTCTTTCGTCACTGACTCATTCTCTAACCACATGACTTCATCTCACTTGCTTCGTCAGCGATTCCTTCCATCAGATTCCTCCACTTTCCATGATGTTCTATGCTTGCCCTTAACTTCTTCTCTGTCTATATAAACCTTGTTGAATCACTCTTGTATTCCCAGTTTAGACCTCCTTGGAATACATCTCGTATCCGCGCTTTCCAAGCCTTGACTCATTGTCGACACTTGATCGACTCTTCAACCCCTAGAACCCTTGAACCTTTGAACCTTCGTCACGCTAGCATTCAACTAGTGTTCCTTTGATCTATTGGACTTCGTACCACCATTGAGGGTACACTCACTCAGACCCCTTGACCCCTTCGTGACCATCCAAGGCTATGTCCGACCCTACCTGGGCCAGTTGTAACAAAAGGTCTAAACTCTCGTATCGCGGCTACCACTGCTGTAGTACTGCACCATAGCCAACCAACCCCCTCGAAACCCCTATCCTGGCCTATGACAACTGTGGGGACTCCCTGCAGAAGAACCCACGCCCTCTGAGACCTCCACCTCCTCCACTGAAGGAGAGGAAGAAACCAACTCCCTAGACCTTGACATTACTCTTCCATCTGCTCAGGAAGACGATGATACCCTAGCCCTCTCCCATCAACTATCCGCATCTCTCTCCCTTCCACGTGTTCCCACTCCACCCTCTCCTACTCCAATTGCCCTAACTGGACGAATCTTTGGACTCCCTCCCACCAGACCACCATCTCCAATGTCTTCTACTTCGAAACCCACGGAACTCCGTCTTGGAGCCCCAGAACCCTATGATGGCTCCCCCAAAACCGCCAACCAATGGCTCAATACCGTTCAATTCTACCTCGTGGTCAATGAAACAGTCTACGACACTGATGCTAAGAGGATTGCCTATGCCCTCTCCCACATGACCAAGGGCTCTGCCCTCACCTGGGCAAACACCTTCCGTCAGACTGCTATCAAAACCTCTACCATCTCGGAACCTTTGCAGACTTCTGCACCGCCTTCAAGCAGACCTTCGAACAAAAGGATACCATTGCCAATGCAGTTTCCTGGCTCACTACCAAGCGAATGTCCCCTAACCCTAAGAAGAAAGGAGAATACCTCCCCTCCCTCGCGACATACACTGCTGAGTTCAAGAGCAACATAATGCTCTCCGGCATCTCCGACAACAATGTCCTGATCGGATTCTACTCGGTCGGGATTCCTGAACCTTTAATGCAACAAATCTACTCCATGGACACCACCCCCACCACCATTGCCAGCTGGTACAAAAAGGCTGTTCAATTTCAATTGCAGTTTGATTGCGCCAAAGAGATTGGTCGCCTTCGCTCTGGAGGACTGACCAACCCTTTCCACTCTTACTCCCCCTCGAACTCTTCTTGTGCCACCAGAGACCCTAACGCCATGGATGTAGACGTCATCAAAGTAGGAAAGCTTACCCCTGAAGAACGACAATGATGTTCCGCTGCTGCAAATCCGGCCACCTTAGCAGTGAATGCCCCTCTTTCCCCTCCCAAGAGCCGAAGAAGAAGACTGTCCAAGCGGTCACCAAGAAAGAACCTATTCCTGCTCTGATGGAGATAGAAGATGACGATGACGAAGAAGAAACCCAGGGAGCTACCGTTAGGAAGGTTCACTTCTCCCAGGATTTTTGAAAAGAGGGCCTCCTGCAATGCAAGACCCTCTCTCTGCTACGTGTAACACACAGCATAGTAGTGACGTAGTGTGCTGCGATACAAAGAAGAGTTCGCGGGTAGAGAAGAGAGAGCGAGTGACGAGTAAAGGGGATCCTTGAGGAACGATGCCGAGCTTCGAGACGATGCGAAGTCTAAGCTGGTCTCACCTATCTAGGAATCTCGCTAGACTCGGTGGTCACTAGAAACTACACTGGTATTGCACAGAACTAGCTTAGGGAAAATACAGGAGGGCGAGAGAGTGCCCTTATATATGGTAGGCCCCTTCTAAATAAGGAAAGGATGCACAGCATCTGCAGTGACTAAGGTATGACTCAATGCGCAGCAGGTGAGTCAAGACGAGTCAGAACGAGTCATAAATAAAGGCTATGCCACAGGCGGTGAAATCTGAATAAGGCGACTGCGGCGGAACGGGAAGGAAGTCTAAATAAGGTAAGGGTGGGGCGTCGTGTGAGACAGAAAGGAAAGAGAGATTGGGAGACATATCTGGTATAATGGAGGACGACTCCATTACGAATACAACCGCGTACGGTGAAAAGAACGAGACTAGAAGTCGAGTGAACGAAAAAGCGTAGTGAAAAAGATGTACCCCCTCATAAACCGTAACATTACCCCCCTTCTATCGTCGAAGCACCTGCGAGACCACTAATCCACTTCCTTTCCTTCGTTGACTTCGTAGTCAGTGGGGTCGTAGTCATCAAGGGGGTTGCGCCGGAGGGGACAGATGTCATCAGAGTGACCGAGCTCTCCGCAAGAGGAGCAACGGCGGCGGGGACAGTAGGCCTGGATATGGCTGGGGGCGATGATGCGGCAGAATGGACACTCGTAATGGGGGCAGTCTGTGTGGAGGTGTCCCCGTTGGTTACAGGTGAAACATCGTCCAAGAACGGGGCGAGCGGGACGAGAGGGAGTAGGAGGGAGAGAGGGGAGTGAATCTACATTGATTGGGCGAGATTCTGATCCCGGCGCTGGCGAGGGCGAAGCTGCGAAGTCCTTGTTAAAGCGACCGGAGGTGGGGAACAGAGTTGTCTGTCTCGACTTTCCTCTATTTCCCTGAGAACATTGTCCCACAGCTCGGGCTGCTGAGCTGGGGAGGCCGAATGAAATTCCCTTGCCACGTTGATTGAGTCGACGAGGACGACGGGTGGGAGTCGGAGTGGTGGGATGTTCTCGAGGGGGGAGTACATTAGTGGGTTCGGGAGTGGGTGTCCCTCGTCCGAGGAGGGGAACAGTGGCGAGGAAAGCGAGGGCCTCGGGGTTGTCGTGGGAGAGAGAGGAGAGTGGTCCGGAAACAGGAGGGTGGCTAGTTCCTCCAGCAGCATCAATACTTCTTGATCTGCGAGATGGTCCAGCTGCGGGAGTTGGCGGAGGAGGGACAGGGAGGGGTGCTGTAATGTGGGAGTTGTTGGTTGAGGAGGAGGAGTCTGAGGATGAGGCATTTGGGGTGACAGTGGAGTCGTCATCCCAGATGGGGTTGCAAAGGTTGCGGGCCCAAGTGTCCCCATCCCAGGCGTTGCCCGGGTGGTTGTCCATGTAGTAACCTCAAAGGTTGACTGATAGGGTGTTGACGAGGGGACGCAGAACGTGCATGTACAGGTTGGAGGGGATTGCCATGATGACATCGGCGAATCCGTGGTCATGGAGGGCATCCAGGACAGCATCTCTGGAGGAATGGATGGCCTGTTCCATTGCGGCAGCGTAGATGGGGAGCATCCCATCGGGGAAGAGCTGGGCGTGGAGTGTCTGTCCGGTGGTGTATGTATGAAAGATGAGGCCCAGAGAGTGGAGTACGGAGTTATCCCTATAAAGGGAGCAAGTGGAGATGCGCTGGGCCGTGGCAGAATTCTCAAGAAGAGAAGCGTAAAGGATTCGGCGGGTTCGGTCGGGGAGACGATGGAGTTGGACTGGGAATACGGAGGGGGTTCCATTCAAAGAGGTAGACATAGGCAAGAGAGGATGGCAGCGACGATGATGGTAGAGGAGCGAGGGCTCGACTCGAGGGATAAGAGAGGACTTAGATTATGGGGGAAAGGCGATGGGATCCCTGGCCTTATATTCTTCCAGGAGGTCCACAGCATGTCCTAAATTGGATTTGGGTTCCCAGGTGTTTTCGGAAGACGGGTAGCCTTTCCACGAAACGAGGTAGTGGCGTCAGCGGGCGGAACCCCAATGAGCTAAGATCTGTTCGATTTCAAATTCCTCTTCCCCGTCTATTATATCCAGCGGAAGTGGAATGAAGTTGGGTCTGTGTTCAGTGGTTTCCTGATAGGGAGTCAGAAGCGATGCGTGGAAGGCATTGTGGATTTTCCACGTCTTGGGCAAGCAGAGTTTGTATGAAACAGGTGAGATGACCTGTGAGATTTCAAATGGTCCTTCGCGTCGAGGGGCGAGTTTTCGAGAGGGGTAGTGGAGTCTCAGGTTACGGCCCTCGAGCCATACCTTATCTCCTACTTTCCAGGGTCGAAATTTAGAGGTTACGCGTTCACGCATGTAGCGCTGGGCTTTCTCGTGTGCAGCGGTGGCTTCCTTGCGAGCCTCATCAAGGTCTCCAAGGCATTTTTCTAGAGTGGGGAGGAAGGTTTTTGTTCCTAAAGATGGATAAGCCCTAGGCTCGTATCCCATCATCAAACTAAAAGGAGTCTTTCCTGTTACATAATGGACGGAGGAGTTGTGACAATATTCTGCCATTGGCAATAGGTCTGACCATCGGGTGGCGTCTCCTTGGCAAAAGATCCGAAGATAGGTTTCCAGTTCTTGGTTGACCCGTTCCATCTCTCCGTCGGTCTGTGGGTGGTAGGCGGAGAAGAGGAGTGGATCATAATCTAGAAGCCTCGCTAGTTCTAGAGCGAAGGCCGAGGCGAACTGTGGGCCGCGGTCTGAGATAACCTTGTCGTGGAGTTCAAAGCGGGGAAAGACCTTTTCGAAAAATAGCTGTGCAACGCCCTCGGCATCCGCACTCTTGTGAGTAGGGGTGACAATCACCCCCTTCGTAAGGCCATGGTCGACCACGACCATAATCGAATCAAAACCCTTAGATAGCGGCAAGTCCGTGATGAGATCGACCAACAGACACTGAAAGGGGCGGGAGGAAGCGACCGGAAGAGGGGTGAGAGGCGGAACGGTGGGGTGTGTGTTGACCTTGTTGGCTTGGCAAGTCGCACATCCTTGGTAATCCTTGGATGAAGCGGCAGACAAATGCAGTCAAGCCTGGCCACCAATAGTCACGTTGTACCTGATTAACGGTCCGGTAATAACCACCATGACCCCCCGCGGGCGAGTCATGGATGGAATGGAGGAGGTCGTTCCGGTGGGCCTCAGGCACATAGGCCCGATCCTTGAAGTAGAGGAGGCCGTCGTCAAAGCGCCAGTTGTGGATGGTAGAACGAGGGATTCCCAAGGTACCCTCATGCAGTTTACGGAGTTGGTCGATGACGAAGCCGTCAGTGGAGCAAGATTGCTCGATGGCGTGTCGGAGGTCTGTGTCGATTCATTTTAAAAAGAGCTCTCCAGGAAGTAGGGTAACTTCGGCGTTATTGTCCGAAGTATCCAGGGCGTCCTTCCGAGAGAGAGCATCCGCGGGGGCCATGTTATTCCGTGGTACATGTTGAAACAGGAGGTCATAGTCCTGTAATGTTAACAGCCATCTAGCTTGCCGCCTAGAAAGCTTTTGTGGATCCTTAAAGTAACACAGATTCTTGTGATCTGTGAGGATGGTTACGGGCTGGTCGGTTCCGGTAAGATAGTGGCGCCACTCCTCGAGTGTGCGTATAACTGCTAAGAGCTCGCGGTTGTAAATGTCGTAGTTCCGTTCCGCTGGTGAGAACGTTCGGGAGATGTAGCAGCAAGGATGTAGGTCGCCATTGGCATCCTTCTGCATCAGTACGCCTCCGGTAGCCGTTAACAAGGCGTCCGTCATGATGTAGAATGGTTTGGAAGTATCCGGCATTGTGAGTACGGGTTTCGAAGTGAAGGCCCGACGGAGGAGGTCGAAGGCCTGTTGTTGCTCGTGCGTCCAGGACCACGGCTGCCCTTTCTTCATTAAATCCAAGATCGGCCTGGCAATTTCCGAGAAGTTCGGAATAAACTTGCGGTAGAAGTTGCAGAACCCTATGAAGGAGCGGACTGCGCGAACCATAGTAGGTGGTTCCCAGGTAGCGATTGCCAATAACTTGGTAGGGTCCATCGCAATGATACCCTCTTGGACGACCATCCCTAGGAATTCAACCGAGGATGCGTCGAACGTACATTTTTCTAGTTTGAGGCTGAGACGGTTGTCACGCAATCGTTCCAGAATTCGCCTCGTTCGTTGGTGATGTTCGGTAAGATCCCTGGAAGTGGTTCCCAGGTAGCGATTGCCGATAGATTGGTAGGGTCCATTGTGATGATACCCTCTTGAATGACCATCCCTAGGAATTCAACCGAGGATGCATCGAATGTACATTTCTCCAGTTTGAGGCCGAGACGGTTGTCACGTAACTGTCCCAGAACTCACCTCGTTCGTTGGCGGTGTTCATTAAGATCCCTGGAATGGATCAACCATCCTTCCGCTACCATATCCTTGAAAATGTAGTCCATGAACAACTGAAAAGTCGCAGGACTGTTGCAAAGGCCAAAGAACATGACGAGAGGTTCGAAGAGGCCGAAGGGTGTGATGAATGCCGCCTTCCAGGCATCTTTAGTCTTGATCCGGATGTTATTATACCCCAACGGATATCCATCTTCGTGAAGTAATGGGATCCCTTGAGTTGGTCCATCAAATCGCTGATGAGCGGGAGAGGGTAGGCGTTTTTAATGGTGTGCTCGTTGAGATATCTATAATCTTGGCAAGGGCGAAGATTACCGTCCTTCTTGGATACGAAGAAGAATGGAGAGGCCATGGGAGAGTTGGAGGGGCAAATACGTCCGGCTTTCAGATGTTCGTCAATAAAGTCTTTGCATGCCTCTCGCTCCTTAGGGTTAAGCGGATAGGCCTTTGCAACCTTGGGTAGGAAAGAGTCGTCTAGATCTATGCCGTGATCAAATGACCGATAGGGCAGAAGGGGACCGTCGTCCTTTTTCTGGAAGACGTCCTCGAAGTCTCGGAAGTCCCGCGGGAGTTCCGTCTTAGTCTTCTTCGCATCTTGAGCGAGAGCAGTCAAAATCATAGTTTTCTTAATGGAAGGTCCGGTTAGCTCTTTGTCATCCTCCTCCACATCTATGAGCGCCGGTATCTCTTCCCGCTGTGTGGTCGGTTCTACGTCAGGTACCTTCAGATGAACCTCTCTGGTCTTTGCCGTTAGTATGGGGTTGACGTTACGCTTCCACCACTGAGCTCTTCGTCGCCTCAATTTGTTCATCTGGCATTTCTTGTTGAAGACGTTTAGGGTATGGGCCTCGGCCGCGACGTCCTCTCGATTCCACATGTGTTCCTGTCCGGTCGGTTCCGGATCGCGGAGACGGACGGTTCCTGTACTCCAATCAACCTCTGGATTGTTGACACGGAGCCAAGGGAGCCCGAGGATGATCTCATCCTTGCCACAGTCAATAACAAGGAAGTCTCGGAGTTCAGTGGTTTCTCCGAGTTGCATTAGCACCGATGCCTGTTTTCATATCAGGCCATTTTTATTGGGGGATCCATCGACGTTGCTTGCTTGAAGTGGGATCTTTAGTCGCGTAGTAGGGATGTTGCAAGCTACCACAGTAGCGTAATTGATGAAGCAGCCAGTTGCCCCAGAGTCAATGAGGGCTTTTGTGTCAATGCTTTTGAACGCAGTTCGGTCAGGTGGGTAGAGGGTGACAGGAATAGATATGGATTGAAATGAACCACCTGACATGAATACTGGAGATATCCTATGAGAAGGTTTAGCAGGAGATGACATTGACCCATCCCTGCTCTTCAAAAATCCTTGCCGCAGACACTGGAGACACTCCGTGTAATGCACAGCGTAGTAGTGACATAGCGTGCTGCAATACAAAGAAGAGTTCGCGTGTGATGAAGAGAGAGTGAGTGACGAATAGAGGGATCCTCAAGGAATGATGCTGAGCTTCGAGACAACGCGAAGCCTAAGCTGGTCTCACCTATCTAGGAATCTCGCTAGACTCGGTGGTCACTAGAAACTACACTGATATTGCGTAGAACTAGCTTAGAGAAAGTTACAGGAGGGCGAGAGAGCGCCCTTATATATGGTAGGCCCCTTCTAAATAAGGAAAGGATGCGCAGCATCCACAGTCGTAAATATGTGACTCGATGCGCAGCATATGAGTCGAGACGAGTCATAGTGAGTCATAAGTCAAGGCTATGCCGCAGGTGGTGAAGTCTGAATAAGGCGACTGTGGCGGAACGGAAAGGAAGTCTAAATATGGTAAGGGTGGGGCGCTGTGTGAGACAGAAGGAGAAAGAGATCGGGAGATGTATCTGGTATAATGGAGGACAACTCCATTACGAATACAACCGCATACGGTGAAGTGAACGAGACTAGAAGGCGAGTGAATGAAAAGGGTAATGGAAAAAGTGTACCCCCTCATAAACCGTAACACTCCGTATGCGGTTGGACGGGTCGGTTCCCGTTCCAGGCCACGTGTCCTGGTTGGTTCCAGGTATTGTTACAGATTACGAGGGAGTACACTTTTTCACTACGCTTTTTCTTGTTCACTCACCTTCTAGTCTCGTTCTCTTCACTGTACGCGGTTGTATTCGTAATGGAGTCGTCCTCCATTATACCAGATCCATTTCCCGATCTCTTTTCCTTGTTGTCTCACATGGCGCCCCGCCTATACCTTATTTAGACTTACTTCCCATTCCACCGCAGTCGCCTTATTTAGACTTCACCGCCTGCGGTATAGCCCTTCTATTTATAGCTTGTCATGACTCTTCATGACTCGTTCTGACTCTTAGTGACTCCTATGCTGTGCACCGAGTCACACTTTAGTTACTGCGGATGCTGCGCATCATTTCCTTATTTAGAAGGGGCCTACTGTATATAAGGGCGCTCTCTCGCCCTCCTGTATTTTCCCTAAGCTAGTTCTACACAATATCAGTGTAGTTTCTAGTGACCACCGAGTCTAGCGAGATTCCTAGATAGGTGAGACCAGCTTAGGCTTCGCGTTGTCTCGAAGCTCAGCATCGTTCCTTGAGGATCCCTCTACTCGTCACTCGCTCTCTCTTCATCACACGCGAACTCTTCTTTGTATCACAGCACGCTACGTCACTACTACGCTGTGCATTACAGGTATCTCACATGCCTCCTCCTCTTCTCTCACCGCCTTTACCACTTTGATTCCGTGTTTGACTGTGTTTCTCGTGGCGGTCTCTTGAGAAGAAGGTTGCGGTCCAAGCCCCATCCCCTGACCCCGGGGAGTAGCTACGTCCACGTCCACCCTTGACTGGTCAGATACATCATTGAGGTATGTGCCTGGTGGTTGTTCCAGGGCTTCCTCCAAGGTGGTTTCCCAGAGGTCCGCCGGCGCGATAGCGGAAAATCGGTTGTTCCATGGTCCAGATCATACAGCCCTGGCTCGTGGTGCTGCCCTGATCGCTTCCCTTTGGCACTCTTGGTAAGTGGCCGTTCTTACCTCAGCCATGGCCTGGTAGCCAGCCTCCTCATCCGCAGACAAGCTGCCCTCCCCGGAAGCAGTTTTGAGGATCTGAATTGCGGTGCCTTTCTTGATGCTTCCCATTTCTTCTAGGTAAGCCGAGAGTTCATCATCCTCCTCCGTAGTGGTGGTAGCTCGTGCCCGTCGTTGCGGGACTTTATAAGTAGGATGTGCGGTGCGTCTGGAGGATGTGGTTGGGCGGGGACGTGAGTTGGACCGGTCAGTTCCGGTTCCGTGGTGGTTGGAAGACCTACAGCCAACCTTATGACAGATAAAGCATTTGTTGCTCCGCATATACTCAGCACGCTGAGTCAGCGATAGGTGTACGGCATCTACGTCCATCGTGTACGGGTCCTTGTGTGATCGAGAGGAGGGTGCTGGGATATGTGGTACACCCTTTTGAAGGTCCCCAATTCTCCACAATTGTTGCGAGAACTGGCCAGCTTTCTTAATCCAATCCTTGTAGTCATCGGGGATCTTTTCGCAAGATAGGATCATCGTTGCGAGTTTAGGGGAGAGGCCTCAGATGAACCATTCCGCAAGAGTGTGCTTGTCAGAGATGAGGGACTTCTCGGCAAGAAGTTGGAATTCCGAAGCGTATTTGGCGAAGCCATCACTCCAGTTTCCATCTGCATCTTTTCCGGCAGTCTGGTGGAGTTTGGAGAGGTCAATCCTAGCCTTGGTGGCTACATTGTAGGGGGAGAAAGCGGTCTCGAAAGCCTGTTTGATACAGTCGAAGGTCTTGAGTTCGTTTGGGATATGGGCGTTTCCCAATTTCATCAGCCATCCTTCAGCAAAGGTCTTGCCACGGCCCTTACTGATCTTGTTAAGGAAGGTAAGGGATTTGGTCTTATCCATGAACACCTTGTCGTTGATAGTGAAGTAGGCGTCCATAGTGAGGAGCCATCTGTTGGCGTCCTCTGCCTCCCCGGAAAAGTTCCTCGGGAAGGCCGGCCTTTATTTCAGATACCATGTCGTTGTCTTCTAGAGCCGGGTCAATATCAATATCTTCCGCCTCAGTCGGTTCTGGGTCGAAAGTCTCTGCACCGGTCGGTTCTGGGTCAGGGTCATGGAAAGTAAGGGGAGGATCCTCTTGGATGGGGGATTCAACGGAGGCCTGGGGGATGGCAGCTAATTCAGAGATGGAGGGAAGAGCATTGGAGTTCCACCCTTGAGACTGGTTGACTTCGGCGAGAGCTCTCTGACGTTCTTGGTATGCCGCGATATACTCCGGGGAGGAGAATCTATCCGGGAGAACAAGATAGAACAGGTGATCATCAGGTAGGAGGTGAAGTCTGGGGAGTCGGGGGGAAGAACGAGGTTGAGACACGGTGGGTGTTTCAGGAGGGGAGTCGGAGTCGGAAGGTACTCTGAACCTGCCTAGGCAAGAGATGGTGGGTAGGGGGAATGTCCTCTACATAAAAGTAGGGACAAGGGGAAAAGC